>PVKB01004685.1:0-129248 GCA_004027205.1 Ctenodactylus gundi
CTGCCTCTCAACCTTAGGCCTGACGCAGGAAAAGTTATTGAAATGTTTAGCCCTTGGGGCTGTGGGTATAACTTAGGAGTTAAAGCCTTTGCCTGGTAGGTATAAGGCCTTGGGTTTCCCATCACCCCAAAGCTGGGCATGGTGGTGTATTCCTGAGACCTCAGCTCTCAGGAGGCTGAGACAGGAGGATTGCAGTCTGTTCAGGGTCAGCTTGGGCTACACAGTGAGGTCATGAGCAGCCTAAACTATGGAGATTCTGTCTCAGAAAGAAAAAGGAAGAAAGGAAGGAAGGAAGGGAGGGAGGGAGGAAGGGAGGGGGAAAAGAGGGAGGAAGGGAGGGAGGGAGGGGAAAGGGAGGGAGGGAGGGAGGGAGGAAATGTTTGCCTTCGGCTGGGGCATTGCTCAGTAGTTAAAGCACTTGCCTAGCATGGACCAGGCCCTGGAATCATAAAGACCACATAAAGATTGGCTGAGTATGGGGACACACGCCTATAATCCTAGCACTCTGAAGACTAAGGCAAGAGGACTGATGTGAGTTGAGGCCAGATGGGGCTACAAACTGAGTTTAGGACCAGCCTAGACTATAGAGCAGGATTCTTCCTCAAAAGGAAGAGAGGAAGGAAGGAAGGAAGGAAGGAAGGAAGGAAGGAAGGAAGGAAGGAGGCATTTCACCCAAGCTATTCTATAAAAACAGAAAGTAGGTTAGTAGTTGCTTGGGCCTGGGGAGGGGCAAGGGTGGAGCACGAGCAGTGGATGGGAAGGTTCCTTTGAGGGGAGGGGAGGGGAGGGAGGACCAGCACCGGACACCGTGCTGGCTCTGGTCCAGCAGCTGCGCGCCAGCAGCTTCGCCAGGCACTGTGATCACAGGAGCTGCCCAGAGGCAAGTGTTAACTAGCAGCTTATCACAAGCACCACTAAGGCCACTTGACTTTTATCACCTTAGTTCTGAAACATAAGAGAATGTCTCAAAACAGTCCCTTTGGTGATCAAAGCCACCAAAACGTCAAACACTCTGGAACTGGGAGTGTGCTGGGGTGGGGTATGGTACTAAAGGGAGCTGGGTTTGAGAGCTGGGCTCTTCCAAAGCTTCATGGGTGTGTAATGCCTGATCACTAGAAGGTAACTTCTTCCGTACGCAGACACATTTTAAACAAGGACTTGCCGGTCAGATTTCATAGACAAGGAAGTTCTCAGGTGATAACTCGTTTGGAATTACGCGTCTCCGTAATTATAAGAAGCTCTCTAATGTATCACTAAAGCTGACAACGTCCAAGGTTGAGCAGAGGCAGAGTGTGAATTTAAAACACCTCTCCTTGCCTTGGCCAAAGATTTTCTTATAAATCAATGTTATTTCATTTCCCCCATTAGTTATATTTTAAATCATCCATCCCAAATCATAGAAAATAGTAATTCTTGGAAAATTAAATCCTAAAGCCACAATTTAATAAATTAAGCTCATAGAGTTCAATTCTAAAGGATCCCATTAGTCCTAAGGAAAGTCCACTGCTTGGTAGCAGTAGGCTGCCTCTGAGCCCTGCTACGATAATCAGCCCACTCACATGTGAAGGCACCCTCGATCACCATGACTTCTCCTCCAACTATAAAATAATTTCCGTATTATTTTTCATTATTACCTCTGATTCTGAAAAGCTGAAATGATTCAGCTACATGACAGGACATATTAGAATTTAGTAGAATCCCATTATTAAAAAAAAAAAAAAAACTATGAAACAGTGTTCTTCCAAGATTCAGCCGGTAGGTCATGTCCTCCATGAAACTTTAATCAGATTCCCTCTTCTACCCAATTAACAAATCCCTGCAGGGTCACTGTACCCTATTCAGCTGTCCAGCATGTCACTGCTGGAGTAATACATTGAAATAGTTGTTCCCAGACTTCAATATACAGCGGAATCTTCAGGGAGGCCTGCTGCACCACACACTACAGGCACTCACCCCACACATCCCTGCTTCGTTAGGTCTGTGTGGGACACACGCATCGGCCTTTGTCATGAGGCTTCTGGGGACACTGAGGCTGCGGGTCTGGAAAGCCACAATCAGAGAATCTGAGCTCTCGTCGGGGTAGAGTTCAAAATCACCCTCCCATGCGAGGCCAGGCCCCCAAGGAGCAGACATGGCCCTGGCACAGACCATGTGGGTTTTGGAATGGAAGAAGGCCGAGGCCCTGTGCTGTACGACGGAGGACCGCGTGGGTGAGGAGAGCGCTACGCAACGCAGCCTTCAGGAAACGAGCGCATGTGGCACCTGCGATAAACTTTCCTCACGGTCTTAAATCTTCTTTAAACTACGATTATGTCAACAGCCACTGCTCTGACCTTACAAATGGTTTGATGAAACTTATCATAATTTAAAATCAATATTTGATCTACCCTCCTCCAACTCGTCTTCCAGAAAGTGGCTTGGTGTACTTGTTCATTAAGCAAACACTTAATCTGTTCCACAGGCAAGCCAGCATGGTAGACAACACGGGTCACACCGAGGCAAAGACAATACCCCAGCAAAGAGGTATCACACGATTCCAGGCATCGTGAGGGTCACACGCCCGAGCCAGAGGTGAGGCTCCAGGGAGCCAGCATGGCACCATGAGGAAGCCGTGGGGGGCAGCAGGCAAGGAGCGATGGTGAACCTTCGTGGCAGAGAAGGCTTTGACGGCGAGACTTGTGGGACCCGAGCAGTCTGAACTAACTCGAAGGAGAGGGAGGAGAACAGTTTCCATGAAGATTAAACTTCAAGGCAGGTTCAGACTTGAGCAGAGGGAGTCAGAGGCAGGAGCTGCAGGGGGAAAGCTCCAGAGGACGGCACAGAGGACTTGCCCCAGACTATGGGGGCAGTAATACGGCGAGATCAGTCGCCCAGAACCGGCTGGGTACCGAGCCAGGGAGAAAGAGAAACTGATTTAAGAAGTTTAGACTCTCAGGGCAAGAACAAAAGAGGAGAGAGACAGAGAGAGAGAGAGAGAGAGAGAGAGAGAGAGAGAGAGAGGCTGACCAGTGAAGAGGTAGGGATGCCAAGAAGACAGAGTTAATTTAGCTAATGAATCTTAAACATCGGGGGCCTCATTTCCAGGCTCCTATCAGATACCTGGGCACAGTGACCACATCAATGTCTTCCGGAAATTTTTGTAAATTTTTGTAAAATTTACAAAAGTCATTTCTAGCTTTAAGCCGTTTTCTTCTCACTCTCCTTGCCTGGTCGCCTTTTCCGTCAACCCGGGCGGCCCAGGAGGGGCCGTGTCGCTGCCATGGGACACCCCCTGTCTTCACCGGGCACTCTGCACCGTGTCCACAGGGAGGCTTCCGTGCAACGCGTCCTCACTGTTCTTCCTGGACTTTGACGTGCTGCCCAGAATCTCAGGTGGAGGGAGTCCAGCATGGGCTTAAATACCCAACAGAACAGTTGGGGCCGGTGAGGTAAATGGGAACAGCTGATGAAATCCCTAAAAAAAGAGAAGGCAGACCGAGGGGAGCAGACCCAAAATAGAGCCTCTGCATTCTGGTGGCAGGGAGAGGAAGAAGAAAGTTGGAAAAAGGGAGAGCATGGAACCTGGAGAGGTAGGAGAAAACTGCTTAGCTCAGGGCAGCAGCCGCCTGGGGCAGGGCGACTCTGGTGGAGGCATCCCTGCTGAAAAGCCAGCAAGAGAGAGGGTTGGCAGACACGCACCCAGGATGTTGATCCCCGGTAGGGAACAGGCGAAGGGCAGGAGGAAGGTCAATGGGTCCCCCAGCTCCCTGCTGGGGCCAGGGCTCACATGTGATCCCGTGGTAAGGACACACGCACGTGCGCGCGTGCGCACACACACACACACACACACACACACACACACACACACACTTTCACTCAACTGCCCTCTCAAGGAGAGTCTCAGTGACACGGTGACTCACAGACGAGGACAGACCTGTCCAGTGCCGCATCACCATGCAGAGCTGGCATCACCCCAAGTCCACCACCTCATTTTTACAGTGTATTTAATGGCAAGGAACCTGTCTGTTCTCGCCACTGTCACCTGGAATATTCAACTAATTACTGGTATTTAGAATCAGAAGAGGCTTCTAATTTTAGGACTATTTTCTGAGGTTCTACTTCAATCCGGAGATCAACGCGACATGCAAATTCGCATCTGAAAATGCTCTCTGTTGCTTCAGCAACACTATGTCTGTTATCCTTTATTTTGAAATCAATCTGATAATATTTGTGAACGTGTCCTGAAGCTAAGATATCAACATACTGCTTTTCCTTCTTCACAGCTGTCTAATCTGTAACTTTAATAAAACATGAACATTGCAGAAGAGAATAAACAAAAACCTACAAGAAATAAATTTTAGCAGAGAAAGTTTCTTAGTATGATCTGCTCCTGGAACATACATCCGAAAGAGAGGCGCCGGCCAAACAACTCATCGTGCCTTTGTGTCGCTCCTCTGTTCTCACCAAAATGGAGGAAAGAAGACACATCGTCCCAAGGTTTTTGAGACAGGGTCTCATTCTGTGGTCCAGGCTGGTCCTGAACTTGCTATGTAACTCAGGCTGGCCTCAGACTCACAGCAATCCTCCTGCCCCAGTTCTGGCATCACGGGTGTGTGCCACCACTCCTGGTATATCTGGTGTCAGGGAATGGGACTCGGGCCCTTGTGCTTGCCAGGCAAGTGCCCTAACCACTGTGCCATTCCTCTAGACCTTCATATTTTAAAGATCTCTACTTATGCCCACTGCCCAATATTAATGTTTAGCACGTGGATTCATGTTTGTGCACAGTGGGCTGAGAAATGAACTGAGTAACTGCCAGAGATTATTAACAAGCAATTTCAACCCAAACTATAAAACAATTTCAGCAGCAATTACTTTAAATGATAAGTTTTTCCTCAATTTAAAAAATAATTCCTTTCTCTGATGTTTATTAAAATTATGATATTGTATTTGCTGTATCCAAAGATGGCCAGAGACTTAGCACAGACAAAATTAAAAATCACTTTTTTGTGTGTATTAAAACATCATAAAGCAACACCTCAGTGGTACAAGAAATCGCAGGCTGGCACCTGCACACATGGGCACACTGTGAAAGACCTTAGCTCCGTCATTCCCAAACTTCTCTTTGCTCTGGTTGCTATTCAATGCCTACATCGTTCTCGATTCTGGAGGAAGCAGCCAGAATGGCCACAATAATGTCAGTATTTTGGGCATGTATTACAATATAGCTAAATTTAAAAAAAAAAAAAAACTTAGCATCAATATGCATATGGAACAACTGAAATTCTCATATATTGTTAGTGAAAGTATAAGATCATACAAGACCTCTACTCACACTGTTACCCCATTCCCTCCCAGAACTCTAAGGCCTTTCTATACTCCAATAGTCTCCTCACATCTCCCCTGTGCTGGCTTTCCTGTGGCTGGTACCCACTGCTTAAGGGAGGAGAGGTTTAACTTGGCTCATGGTTGCAGGGGATTCAGGCCATGGTCGGCTGGATCCAAGGCAGGAACACGGTGGTGGGAGGGCACGATGGAGCGAATAGATGGTCAGACCACAGCAGCTGCGGAAGAGTGCCAGCAAGAAAGGGACCAGGGGCCGGATGTAGTCCTCCAGGTCATCCCTCCATGATCCACCCGGCCCGCCCACAAGGATACTAGGCACTTCCTAATCCAATCAGGTTGCCGTCACACGCCTGACCCAGAACCGCTTGCTTTGTCAACATTCTAACACAACTATTCCCGTCATAACTGATCTGAGTAGATCCTGGTTCAGTGTCTCCCGCCTGAGGAAACGTATAAAACGCCCTGCCATGCAGAAGAATGCCCAAAGGGTGATGATCAAGAAAAGGTTAGAAAACAAGGTAACAATGGAGAAAAACACAGGCTCAACTGCAGGAATTTATTACATTCCTATACATTAATCCACAAAATTAAACGGCAAACAACCAAGGAGAGAAGGTTAGTCACAAAAACAATAAATGTAACAGATGATCGACGACATTTATGAAGAGTTCTTGTAAGTCCCTGCAAACAAAAGGCACCCGCGCCAGAGTGCCCGGAAGTGGCGAGCAGCGGTCAATCGGAGGACACGTCGCTGGCAGGTCTATATGCAAACACGTCCAAACACAGCAGAGATCAAAGAGAAGGAAAACAGCCAGGGAGCGATGAGATTCCTTGTTGTTTTCTTATGAAGTGACAAGGACTGAAGATAGTCCTTGTGGCCTGCAACAGCCAGTGCACTGGGTGGCACACACGTAGTGCGAAGCAATCCGAGGGGAGAGGGCTCAGTTTAGTGTCGGGCACTCAAAACCGAGACCTAACTCCACCTCCTAGGTCACGCTTCCCACACTTTGTGCCCAAAACACACATTTAAGGCCAGCCATCATCCCGAACAGCAACAGGTACAGGTTTTAAGAAGCAGTAAGTTAAGTTTCTAACATCAGAAGGGATGGAGAACAGGTTAAAATCCAGAACAGACACTATGCAGTCTACGGAAAGATACAGGCAACCAACATCAGACAAAGATACACACAACCTGTCTCTAACGAAGAGGGAAACATCTGGAAACCGTTGCATCATGGTAGCCTACTTTTCAAAATGTCTGAATACACAGAGACACATTGTTCAAAGGCAGAAGTCAACATTTTAACAGTGATTTTCTTTAGATAATATGATAATGGATGTTCTAATTCTTTTTCTTGAATGTGTTTTCAAAATCTTCTACGTGCCAGCAACCCTCATTACAACAAATGCCACTAAAATTTTCCGTCTCTTTTGAACCTTTTAGGACTTGGGCCCTGTGGAAACCTGGAAGAGCTTGCCTTACCCTTCTTTGGCTACTCAGGACGGACCATTTCAGATGGCCACACCCTTGCCTTCTCCTTCTTTCTCCAAGGACACTGACACTAGCACAACCTTCGTCCCACACCTCCCCCACCCTTCCCCGTAAAACATCTTAAACTGTCAGCTTAATGGTGCACACAGGAGTAATGGCTGCCCTCAGTTCAAGTAAATTTTAGTGAATAAAGCATCTCAAAAAATAAGAGGAATTCTGAAACTATAAATGGAAAACTTGTTCGGTTTCTGAGCTTGTTTACAGCCCTGAGAGTTACTTGATTTAAAATTCTTCACAGAGGATGGCTGCTTGGATGTGGTTAGATTATTCAGAGCCTGAGTGACTTAGGAACAGTAGAAGGACTGGGGAGGAAGTCCACAGCCAGCATATCATGACTTTCTGAGACCCACTCTCCACATTTAAAATCAGGGTCTAGTTAATGTTACAATTCCTCTTTGTTCTCAAAATTTCTGATTCTAGAGATATATCTGACATCCACATAAATTCAAAAAGAATGCAGAATTGCAAGCCACCTTCATGACCATTTTTAAAAGGGGGATTGCCGATCTAAGTAGGATTTAGTAAAATAATAGTAAAAAAATTCACAAATGAAGAAACTTGGAAGAGGCATTATAAAACCAAAAACATGTTTCAAATAGAACATGATGAAACACATGCTGAATTGACACCTGCATCAATACTCCCTAGGTCAAAAAAATGCTAACCAAAGAGATTCTTAAAAAAAATACTTTGCTTAAAGATAAAGAAACAACACCTTAGTTTGCATAATACACTAAAATAATCCTTCTCAAGAATACTGAGACTAGAACACCAAGGAATGCTTAAGTGGAAATACAAAAAGGAGATCTCACACAGAGAATTCTGGGTGGTGTGTGTGAGCCATGTAACCCTGAGTTCTGTAAGTCCACGGCCAAGCAGAGGCGGCCATCCCTGGTGGCCTTCCACGACATCACTACAATGGCGGTGGCCCTTCGAAGGAGTCTCTGCCCAGTCCATTTCCTCTATGGATCCTGTGCACTTGCAACGGTCCTTCTGATTGGAGGAAAACAGACTTAATAACCTGTAAGTATCACACTAACATTCCAGAGGCGTGGACCAACAACTACTGTGAATTAGTTTGAGCACTTCCTCTGCAATTCTCCCTCACCCTGAGGGCATGGAATGGCTGCAGCTAAGACCAGTTCAACAGAGAGTGTGAGCTGGGGCCTAGAGAGAGTTGTGTAAACGCTGTCAGGTGGGGACAGTAATTAACAATGACGTAAGGCTTTTGTCTCAGAGTTGCTCAGGGACCATCAAATGAGAATGTTCTAAAGCAAATATCTGAAAAGTATTGAAGGCTACGCCAAATTTACTGGATGGAGTCTTTTGGGGTGCGAGTCGGGCACCCTATAATACTCTCGAGCTATGACGGGTGGCCGCCTTCCTATTTTCTTTATACATGAGTAGGCTACTGTGTTATTACAATACTTTCATGCTCCCCAAGTAGAATTAAAAAGCATCTTGGAAATGTGATCTCGTTCACCTGCTGTACAGTCTGGTCCAATGAGGACGGGGTCGCCGTGTTTGCCCCTTGTGGAGACATCAGCCAGTCCCCAACTCCATGACCCCGATTATCACGCTTTTCCAATCTGCAAGTTTTAATAAAAGATACTAAGTAGTGAATCTCTAATGGAACAGTCAGGACAAAGGACTGGTATGTAGATGTGGCAGGCTGCTTGGCGAGCTTGGAAAGCGTGCCCTGCTGCGTCCCAGCTGACAGAATCAGCAAACCGTTGCTTCAGTGTGAAGAGAGAAGGCCTTCCAGTGTCCTTCTGTGGACACTTCAGTACGATGAATACTTCCTGCGGGGGACACAGCTCAAACACAGACCGCAATCCCTGTTCTCTGGGAACTTAATCTAAAAAACTTGGAATGCTGTTTTTGGAAACACAAGTGTTGTGTGTAGCAACAAGGGCTGCCCATGCATCTCCACATGACCTCTCGGCTAGGCATGACCTGGGAGACACCTACCCTCCCGAGGCCCGGCCCTTAGCGGGAGAGACTTTGGCTCCACTGACCACCTTCCCATCAGCCCTCCCGCCACAGTGACCAGAAGGTGTTGCCACGACGAGGCATTTTCTGCAAATGCCTTTGTCATCCCTGGGGAGAATCAAATGCTTTCACTATTAAAGTTTTGGCGGAATATCTCAACTTTCCAAGTGCTTTTACTAACACCCACAAGTAACAAGGTATCTTAATTATATGGGGTTTCTTGTCCCTGCTCATCTAAAACCATCACAAATAAAGATGTGCTAAGCATAATTGTTTTCCTAGGCTGTGTGTACTTATTTTTTTTTTAGTTCATACATGATTAAAGCTAGTGACTTCATCCTTCGAGCTACAATCCTTTCTTTTTCAACAGGCAAGCGCTGATGAACACCAAGGAAATTAAGTCATCACCCTAACAACACTTATTAAAAATTGCTCACCGAACACCGTCCATGCTTCTTTTACTTCCAAGACCCACCGCCCCCCTCCTTTCCTCGTATGGAGCCAGATCCTCCCCAGGTTCCGCCCCCAGAGCCCTGCGGAAGCTCAGATCCCTCTAGCCTCTAGGCCCTTGTCATGCCCAGTGGACAGGCTCAGGGCATCGCCTGAGAGAAAACATGAGCCCTTGCTTTCTAAGGTTTAGAGACCTGCACACACAGAGGTGGAAATGTAACCCATTAGTTCCCAATTACCAGCAGGACGTCTGTTCGACCCCAGCAGAAATCTGTAACAACAGAAAAAATGCACCCATCAAGCTTGTGCTAAGAACCCAGGGGGTCACCAGCATGTCCAAAAGGTGAGGGGGGGGGATGGGAAGGATGGGGCTCTCGTGTCTACAGCTGCTCCGGAGCAGAGCACAGGCCCTCCCCGCTGCTTCCCCGCTCAGAAGAAGGCAAAAGCCTGAGCCAGCTGGAAGGATGTGACAGCCGTTTTCAGGCCCTGGTCGGGTCCTTCAGCACAGACCCACGTCCCACCCAGCGCACAGAGGGACTTGTTAAGCACCTGGTGACCAATTGGTGCCTGCGTTCCTGGCCCTCACAGCCATGGGGATTTGCAGCAGAGGGTAAACACCCACATTTTGGTAATATCCTAAATATCTGCATATCGTGAATGAGGCCAAATGAATGAAATCATGTAAAACCCGAGGACAGTTGGCTGTCTGCACACAGGGCCATCCTGTGCCCTGCGCAGGTGGGGTCGGGTGAGCCCAAGGGAGAACGGGGCTGCTCCTGGGGGCTGGGTCCATGTGTGACTGTGTGCCTACCAGCCAGGCAGGTGCACCTCCCTGGCAGCACACAGCCAACACACAGACAGCACAGCACTTTGGTGTTCGCCTATCTCCTTCCTTAAGTCCACATTTGAAAAATCACCCTGTTTGGTGGGTCTCATCTAGGCCAAATACGAACAGACACATATATACAGACTTATTCAGTGGCCAGATTCAGTTATGTGCAATGCTAAGAAACCCTGAATTTACAGCTGTTGCATTGTCTTGTAAAGAGAGGCAGAAGGGAAGGTGGTGTTTTCCGCTCTCCTACTTGCTGTCATAGGAATGCCCCTCCCTCTGTGTGGAGCCCACCTCTGGGGAGAAGCTCCCTTTTCCGCCCTGGCAGGGAACAGTTTGACTCAGACTTTCCTAGAAGCCTACAGTGCCCTGCAGCTCATATCCATGGCTTCATCTTTGAGGATTTCTGCCCAAATAGCAGGCACTCCTTCTGAGGAGCCCCACGTGTACAAAACACCAGGGGATGTATGCAAGTGTGAGTTGGGACTCAGGCTCAGGGTTCAAGGCTTTTCCCATGAAAAAGCTTCACCGTGATCCATCACCTTCAAAATCCCCTTCATGCCAAGATGTTTAGAGGAAACTGAGGGTACAGGTCACGTCCCTTACCCCTCGGGGCTGCCTCTCAGGCAGCAAGCGCAATCAGACCTGGCAGAGGGACACGGGCAACGGCACTACAGACGCTGGCATTTTATTGCAGTCAGTCCTCTGAAAAGTTCGTGTTTTACTGAACCACTCGACTTCACAGTTGGCTACAGCGCAAGAGTCAACGTGTCCCCAGCAGAAGTGACACAAGCCAGTGCGGGCTGGAAGCTCCAGTTCTCTAGCCGAAATCTCTTCCAGCTGTAGCACAGCCAGGTGACCAAGGCTTTGTGTTTGCTGGTGCTATCAGAGGCTGACTGGGTGACGAAAGATGGAATCACTTCCTTGCCTGTCTCTCCCACATCTCTGCCTTCGCCTTCCCCAACACAGTTAAAGAGGCCTAATCTCAATTATTAAAGAATCCCACAGGAGAATAGCAGGCCTTGACAGTTTTAGGTTTCCTGGTCAGCCCCACATGGCCTGGGACGAGCAAGCGGTGGGTTTTCTAGATCTCATCACTTGTTAACATCTGTGCCACTGTCTCTTTGGTGAATCACCCCCCAGGAAAGGATCTCAATGGCCAGCCCTTGTCTTTAAGCAACCTGCAAATCAACTTGGAAAGAGAAGGACATGATCTGTATGGACAGCCTCTGAGGACAGGCCCCTAGAAATGACCTTTTTCCAGGGCAGAAAAGACCTAGAGCTGTGGGAGGCTCACCTGTCACTTTCAAGGGGGTCAGGACCTGTGCCAAGACTCAAATGTTTATGACTATCCTACGGAGTAGACAGTCAGGGCACTGCTTTTACTCATTAAAAAAAAGACAGGAAGAAAGAAAATACAGAGTCAGAGTGATTTAAACACCTGCCCAAGACTGCTTCAGTAGTAGACAGCTAAGAGCTATAAGGCCAGCACGACCTCATGAAGAAATTCCCAGAATCCCAGTAAAGAAACTGTTCATTAAACAAAAGAATTTTAAAGGAAAATGTAGTTGAGATGCTCACTCCTCAGAGCATTTGCCATCTCTTGTGAACATCACCCCAATTTACAGTCGAATTTCAAACTTCCTAAGCAGTGAATGCTACAAACGCTCAGATTCTTTAGGTGCTCATGCACAGCCACTGTGTGCACGTAAAGAGCGTATTTTGATTTTTAAAATCGTCAAGGCTTCTTTCTATAAAAACCGTAATTAAAACCAGGATGCTTAAAGCAGTTTGTTAACTGTCACTCTTTTCTCTCCACCCTGCCTTAGGAATTACGTGACTTCACTTAACCATTTGTGGAAGGGTTCCTTTCTTATCAGGAGAGCATAGGGGCACAGCCAGACTCCCTCCCTGCCACCCTGGGTCACAGCTACACTTGCAAATTAGTCCATTATCAGAGGAGCATGTCAAGCTGCGGGGGAATGCATCTGCTGACTAGGAGGAAAGTAGCTAGACGTTAATAAACACCGTAGATCAATCACTCCTTCAGTCTTGATGGGGTGGTGGATATCCACAGGAGTGAGCCAGTCAATGCAAAGTACAGAGGAAGCCAGGCAGGGGAAGCCTCTGGGTGCCCAGCACTGAAAAGAAGGGAGATGCCTAAACCCAGTGGGAAGACAGGGACAGGCGACAAGGGGCCTGCTGAACAGTGGGCAAAGTCAGCCAGGACAGTCACCCTCCCTTGGTACTCAACAGATCACTGCAACAGAAGCCAGGGGAAAGAATGAAGTGTCCAGGAAAAACACGTTTTTGGTTGACAGCACAGTGCAGAGGTTGAGGACCTGGGCCTCCTTGCCAAGTGTGGTGGCTCATGCCTATAATCTAGACTCTGAGGTAGGAGGATCCCAAGTTTGAATCCAATCTGGGGAACACAGTGACTGAGAATCTATCCAAAGAAAGAAAGAAAGAAAGAAAGAAAGAAAGAAAGAAAGAAAGAAAGAAAGAAAGACAGACAGACAGACAGACAGACGTTGGGATGTAGCTCAGAGTGAAGGCCCAAGGTTCAAACTCCTACAGCCCCACCCTTGTGCCCCCCCTAGAATTTCAAAATAAACTTGCTTGGGCCCCACAAACTTCACTTGAATAACCTTACATGTGAAATGGGTGAACAACAACACGGCCTGCGTAGAGTTGCGGTCGATGAACGGACTTGGGCAGCTCTGGGCCGTCACTCCATAAATACATGATGCAATGGGACCCCTAGCTCCCTCTCCAAGCACACCTTTCTCCTGATGAGAATTAAGTCACTTCCTTTTTATAAGCCAAGAGCTGAATTAATTTCCTTTGTAAAGGGAATTAAAATTTTAATGTATTTTATTAAAGAGAAGATGCAAAGTCTTATAATTAAAATTCAGATTACTGAGGCAGTCTTTATTACTGGCCAGAACAAATAGATGGTTACTATATATTTTAGCCATTACAAAGGCACCTGGATCTCAATACCTTGTGCACATACTAAAGCTCAAGGCTCCCCCTGGACAACCTCCACATTTTTATTAGTATATGTGTGTGATACACAATGGTCACACTGGACTTGGGCATTCTGTGCATGTATATATTGCGTCAACTTCCTATTCCCTTCCCCTCCCCCTTTCCACCCTCTTGCGTCCACCTCACCCTCCCTGACTCCCAATACCTCACGCAGTTGTTTCTATCATTTATTTATGTTCTGGGTCTCTCATACTAGAGAAACCACATGATATTTAATCTTCTGAGTCTGACTCACTTCAGTAAGCACAGTGGTCTTACGTTTTATCTCAAATCTCTCTCCCCTTATGGCAGAGTAGTACTCCATCATGCATAAAGACCACATTTTTGGTATCCATTGGTCTCCTGATGAGTATTTCAGCATCTTCCACAATTTAGCTACTGTCAGTTGTAAATCACAAGGTTTCTATTTGAAGATGCTTATCAGAAACTTCTTCCACTTCTGATTACAGCATGATAATTTGTCTGTAAACCACACTGGCACTTCTGACATTCACTAACGGCAAGTCCCAACGACAGGGACAGCAAAGAAACAAAACGCATTATTTGCATATTTAACAACGTGTCCAAGTCATCACCTCTCTGACCAAGATTGATTTATTATTCATCTTATACTTTGACAGTAGACATGAAAAATGACTGACACAGCTCACTGTAATATGGAAATGTGAAGTGTGGAAGGAAATGTAGCTTAGAATGCTGAGGAAAGTGTCTCTCTTTCAACTCTGGGAACACGGAATCTGGAAAACGACCCATTTTCAGTGGCTCTCTAGGCTCAGTGGTCCAATAGCATGAGATTGAATCAGAAAGCAAACCAAGAAACGAAGAAAGCAGCCTGTTAAACAATGCCCTGCAAACCAGACTGGAGGCTCAGTTCCTACATACATCTTCCAGGGAAAAGGCCAGGAAGTACTTAAGTGAGTGATGCTCAGGACTGCTTCTCTACACCAAATTGTAACACACATCATCACAGGATAAGATGGCCCCGTGTGCAGCAGCATACAGACACAGGTGCAAGCTAAACCCTTCTATCTTGCAGCATTTTAAAGAGAAATCCATCCCGAAAATGACACATCTTCAAAATATGCTTATCAGCTAGCCTGAGGATACCATGACATCAGACCCCATACTGGCACCACGATCTCTCCAGGAGGGCTCTGTGCTCCGCGACTACTCACACTGCAGACAGTTAAGTCTTAAGGTCAAGTGGGAGCTTTCAGAACCCAAAGTAGTTGAAGAAGCATCAAAAATACCACTTCTGAGCAGCAATCTGCAATCCTGTACGTCATCTAGCAAAGCACAGGATGGTGAGCAGATGGTACCTAGTGGCCAGGACAGGATGAACGGCATCAGTAAACCCACGTGCTGATGTGGGCCCAGTGGCAGCCCACGGAATCCACACAGCCACTCGGGAGGGAAGGCCGAGTCAGGAACTGTCAGGGCCTTGCATTTTAGCCCTCCTTGAAAAGCACCAACTTACGGAGTCTTGCCCATCTGCTTGCTTATTGCGAGAGATATACAGGCTGAAGCTTTCTCCCACTAATGGCAATTATGCGTAAAAACATTACCATTTATATACACGGATATACAAAGTCCACAGTTGCGATTTAGAAAACTAAACAGGTCAGATCGCATCAGAAACAAATGGAGATCCCAGAGTCAGAAAGTATTCTTATGAGATGCACAACAGTTTTGTAAGTCGACGGGCACCTCGCTGTGTACCTGCAAACGTGCACGAGAAATGCCTGTGTACACTACCGCTGTTCCAACTCACAAATCTCACAAAGTCCATGTGCTCTGCACACCAGGCTTTTCTCATCTGCTGTTCAGCTGGCAACAAAAAGGAGCCCTGTGCCAGGAATCATCACCTTTTAGTCCCAAAGCGTTTGAGTATAACTGTTACTATTTGGTTGTAACATTCCGTATCGCTGGGTACAGTACTTTGAGAGGAATTTGAAAATATTCCTCATTCATCGATCTGTTTCCACCTTTCTAGTTATTGATCGGCTAAGTGGAACCATGCTAGATTAGCTAAAATTCCTCCCATGGAAAGCAGACATAAACTTTACATCTATATCCACCTGCAATTCTTGGAATGATTTCACCAAAAAGAAACGACAGGCGTTTGAGGGCACAGATACACTAACTCCAATTTGCACACTCTATAACACACACATATATCGAAATATCACAGGATGCTCCATAACTACGCATACTTTTAAATGTTCTTACATATGTATATATACATATCATAAAAATTCTTAACAAGTGTATGACTTAGCTACTCATTTTTTGGCAATTTTGATGCCAGATGAATTAAAAATGAAAATCGAATAGAAAAATGGTGAAACTGGGACAAAATAATTCAGGTCTTCCAAATTCAAATGTTTTGTGAGTGTGTGTGTGTGTGTGTGTATTTTAACTTAATCTCATTATACTGTCAAGGGAGAACAAAAGTACTATGACTACTTATTCATTCAGTGACCCTGGCAAAATTACCACCTTCCCAAATCTGCTTCTCTGCCAGCAAAATGATGATCCTCAGCCCTCCTGGTGTTGGAATGATGATTAAATGCCACACTTCACACGAAGGCACGGGGGAACTATGTACGTAAAGGATAGCTGCTTTCACTCAGTTCTCCCAGAAGACAGAGAGAAACCGCATTGTTATGTGATCAACACAGAAAAATCTCACATGTTGGAACATGTTTAAAAGGCTGTTGCAAGTTTCCGTGTGAAGAGAAACCCTTTAAAGACCAGGAAAGGCTGAACACAGAGACCAGCTGCCTTTCTCAGGTGCCATTGCAGAGATGGCAGCTGAGAGGTAAGCACCAGGTAAGAGAACACCAGCCTGAGTCCTCTCTCCAGCTCCTGTGCACCCGCAGAAGCCACCTGAGCGGCCACCAGGACAAGTAGCCCACCAAAGGAGCGCGGAGCCAAGCTTCCCAGGGACACCTCCGTTACACTTGCTGAGAACCAATAAGGCTCCAGGAAAACACAACCACAGCATGAGGATTCTAGGAGATCCTTGTGATCAAAGGAATCTTAGACCTGGAAAGGATCTTAGAGGTCTGGTAGTACAATTTTCAGAGAGAGAAAGAGAGAGTGGGCAAGGACAGAGAAAGAGAGAGAGAGAGAGAGAGAGAGAGAGAGAGAGAGAGAGAGAGAGAGAGGAGATAACACAATATAAAAAGCACTGCTCAATGGTATTGTTGAGATTATTGTTAACATCTTAAAAAATGAATAGTGGCATTCCTGAGAAGGAGGTACCAGTGAGTCCCAGCTGGCTGAGTAACTAGTGAGTATCTGCCGATTAAGACTGGTTTTCTCTACATGAACCAAGTTGGGCTGCTTTTTTGTCTACTCAGAGAACAAAACTCTCATGACAGGCAGTTACCCAAGAAGAAGAGCTTTGATAGAAAGGTTTTTAGGAAAAAAAAAGTATACGAATGAGTGTAACCCCTGCACACTACTGGAACAAAGGTGTCATGAAAAAGTTTTTTTTTTTTTTAAATAAAAGGAAGAAGGTAAGTTAGAAGACAGAGAGCCTGCTACTTGAGTTATTTAAAAAAATCTCTGTTGTCTCACTGATAAAATGAGAAAAAATGTGCTCATTACATTTTAGAGCTAAAAGGAGACATAGCCGTCAAGGCCTCACTGGAGTTCAGGTCACACAGTCATTAGCTGGCAGACTTGGGACTAGAACTTAAGTCCCTTGATTTCCACGCCTGTGATTTCCACCTTACACACGTTTTGAGGTCCCTCTTAATCATTTACAAGAAAAACCAAAACACTTATTGGTGAACTGCTGACTGGGAACCTACCACAGAGCGGGCACTTTTCAAATGTAGAATCTCCTGTGTTGGGCACAGTGACAGGAGTTACTGTCTCATGGGTTCAAGAAAAGTCCTCAGGGAACATAACTAGCTTAGCAACTTCGCACACCGCTAATAAACAGCAACGGCCAATCTTAAACAGGAGGGTGAATGTAAATCCACACACGCTCCACTTGAGAGGCCTTTGTAGAAGCAAGCCTTGTCGCCACTGGATAAACACAAGTTACAGCTTTGCTTAGAAGAAACACGTGTCGCAACTTGAAAGAAAGCAATTGTCATTCTAGAACATCAATGTTACAGGACAGGCGAAAGGCGTGTAGTTAAACTCGAAAGTTAGAAGTTCCTGTCAGATCATTTTTACATAGAGTTCCAAGTGACGGCGACACACACACAGCTCTGTTGTTCTTTTAAGAGAAGTTATGTTTGTCTGTTCAACTCCTATGATGGGTTGTAGTTTAGCAACACACTGTAACTTCTCAGTGTGCGGATGGCTGGCCTCCTCCTCCCTTCTCCATCCTCCCATGCATCATCTCTGCCTCTCCTCAGTAACTGACACATGAACATAAAGTGATGTCCTCGGGGGGCGTGTCTAATACGGCCAGAAGTGAAAGAATGAATGGTCAATCTATGAAGGACATACACGGAAGTTTTAGACAACAAAAAGGAAGTTCCTCTAGAGTGCTAAGATTACTTGGATCGAGATTACTCCCAAGATTCTTGTAGAACCTTAGCCGGCTACGTTGTTCCACACAGAATATCGTTGATGACGGTTTTGGTTTGAGAAGCCAGCGTGAGGAGAGTGGAGCAATAATGCCTACTTCAGCAGGGCATGCACAGCCCTCCGTGACCCTGGCCATGCACAGGAATTAATTACCAGAAGAAGTACATTTCTCTTCAATGTAGAGAGCACTGTGGAAGGTTTTGCTAATCTCCGGGTTGCCACACAGAAGAGCCAAGAGATCACTGTATGGAACAGTAACCTCCTGCTTCTTCTACAAACAACACAACAGAAACATCCTGCACAGAATTAATGAAGTACCCAGTGGGATGCCAGTGGGGTGACACCTTTCTAGCAGTAGGCACTGTGGTCAAAGCATGCTGGACGCAAAACTCTGGGGCAGTTTCCTTGTAAAGATTTCTCCTCCGTTAAACCACACGAGGACCATTTTCACCCTAGTTCTAAACCCTCTGAGCTCCTGGGAGCCCTCTGGCTGGGTACGACTGCCTCACTCTGACTCTAATTCCTCTTTGACTCTGATCAGAGACCTGGCTCCAGGTTTTGGTCCCATCTAGGATGCGCCTCCGTAGCCTGACGGGGGCAATGACATTCCAGCTTTCTTCAGGACACACCACCCCTTCTGGAAGTCGCCAGCAAGTCCTGGGAGTGCCTCAGAGAGAATGGTGCTGTAGGTTCAAGATCTAATTACTACCCTCATAAATCAGCACGAGGCTACTTCAAATCCAAGCCACACTATTAAAATCCGCTACCAGGGACTTCTGGGAAAGCCTTTTTGTCTCTTTACAACAGCAGAAGCTCATGGCTGCAGTATCATTTCCGGAGCTCGTCCTTTGGGGAGGAGAAGGGCAGGCGCGGGTGTGCTCAGATCCCCCTTCCTTTAGCTCCTGGAAGCGCCCAGGGCTCAGAGAAGCTGCGGCGGCAGGGAGCTTGGGCAGCAGGGCGCTGGGACCGCCACTCAGCCTGAGCTGACATCATCCCCTGTGCCCACATGGGGAGCGTCACGGCAGCGGCGCCGGCTGGGCACGGCTTTCTCGCCTGCACTCTTCTTGGCTTTAATTACCAGCAGCCTCGCCTTTTATCACCCTCAGTCACACAGTTCTCTGTTTACTGAACTAGCAAAAAATTTTTTTTTCCTATGGCTATACGTTCAGCATTGACGCTCAGAAACGCAGGCAAAACGAAGCCGGGCCCTGCAGTGCTCGCGGACGCTCCTCATGTAACACGCACGCAGGGAAAGCCGCGCCACAGTCTCTGCAAGTGGGTCAGCATGCACAAAGCCCGGGTGGCCGGGAGCTCTGCAGCCTTGCAAGGGACGTATCGCAATGGTGCAAATGGAGCACAGCCGGCGACCGAATGAAGAATGGACCGCGAGCGTCCACCGGCGGCTGGCGGCGCGCAGACCCAGGGCTGCTCCCTGCAACACTGCCCGCGACGCCCGCTGCCACGGCCACGCACGCCCGAGCCTTCCCTACCAGGAGCAGATGTCTCAGGATGCCCAAAACGCGAATGCAATCAAACCAGCTCTGATTTGCTCAGCTGCTCCAGGGCACCGGCGAGGATCTCACAATCTGAAAGCCATCTCATTTCTGCCTGCCTCCAGGTGGTCCTGGGAGTGGTCACATTGTCTTGTACCTCTTTGGTCTCCCTTCACACCCACCTGCAAGGCTCTGACCTCCTCTCCTTGGGAGCCCTTTGTCCCAGCCACGCACAGGGCCAGCCTACTGTACCGACACACTCCATGCTGCCTCTTTCTTATGGGAGTTCTTGGGGGGGCAGCCCAGCTCTGCTCATGCCCCCTGGGCACCCTCTGCCCCTACTACCCAGCCCGAGGGCTGATTTCTAGTGATCCCTGATTCCTCCCTACAGACTCAGTTCCCTCTTTTCCAAAGAGAGAAGGACACGGCATGAGAAAGGCACACCTGGCTTTCACCAGGCCAGGGCTGGCTCCTGACAAGTTTCCTCCTTTGATTTAAAATAAATAAATCAGAAAGGGCGATGGTCTGTCCGTCCGTCCCCACCTCCACCTCCAAAGAAAGCCTCAGAAGGCTCCGGGGAGGTCTGCATGCCAACAGGGCCACATGATAGAGCCTTCCGGCCAGCTAAGTTCTGCGACCCGAAAGAAAAACAGCCCGCCCCGCCCGCTCACGCTTTGCCCACCGACCCCCTATTCTTTTCCTCTTCCCATGCGCCTGATGGCAAGTGGAGACCCCGAGCGCACAGCGGAGGGCGAGAGATGCTCGCCAAGACCAGCAGACGGCGCCTGCCCGGCAGCGGGAAGGGAAGAAAGCCGGGAAGGAAGGGTAGCGGGGGGCCCATCTGGCGGCGACCCGAGTCCGCACCCGCCGCACCCCGGGCGCTCCCCCGTCGCGCCTGCCCCCCCGCGGAAGGCCGAGGCCCGGCGGGGCGGTTCGCGTGCACAGAAGGCCCGCACGGTCCACCTGCAGCAGGGGGTCCGCTGCCTGCGCCCACCCGCTCTCTGCGCGCCTCTGGCGCCCCGCTCCCTTCCGGCCCGGGACTCGCGCCTCTGCCCCAGGGCGGGCTCTGCAACCCGGTGCCAAAGGGGGCCGGGGTCCCCGAAAGAGGGTCCGCCC
Organism: Ctenodactylus gundi; assembly: GCA_004027205.1. Lineage (NCBI taxonomy): Eukaryota > Metazoa > Chordata > Mammalia > Rodentia > Ctenodactylidae > Ctenodactylus > Ctenodactylus gundi. The sequence continues at coordinate 20,366 of PVKB01004685.1, forward strand.
CGGGTCTCTCTGGCATCCGTTCCCAGGAGAGCCCAGGGGAGCCGCCCCGGGAGGGCTCACTGCCCCCGGCCGCGCGGGACGGGACGGGGATGAGGGGCTGGCGCTTCCCCCTCAGGCTCTGCTGCGGCGTCCCCTATCCAGCCTGGCCTGTCCCCGGGATGGGCGTCTGGGAGGCGCTGCTCCGCCGATAGGGGCCGTGCTCTCCACGGGCAGGGGCGGGAGGCGGAGGGAGGAAGCGCCCAGGACTTTCTGGGTGGCTCTGAGAGCGCGGGGTGCACCCGGGGTTGGGGAGAAGACCCGCACACACGAAGTTCGTCGTCGCCGAAATAAGCGTTTACCCAAAGGCGACAGGGGCCAGGCTGCCCGGTCAGGAAGCAACAGGGACCAGGGCAGGTGTGGGCACCGTGACCCTCACGCGGGGCCTGGGCACGGGCAGGGCCGCTCTTCCGGGAAGGCCGTCAGGCCAGGCCCCGCCGGCAAGGCTCCGCTAAGCTCCTTGGAAAGCGCTGGGACCCGGGGCCGGGCAGCGCCTCCCGTCCCGCCCGCGCCGCGAGCCTTCTCAGAGAGGCCAGTCCGCGACCAGTGAGGAAATCACCCGAGAACCGGGAGAGGGGCGGGAGAGCGCGGGCCCAGGACCCCGTCCGAGGCCGCCGGCCCAGGCCGACCTGGGGCGGGGCCCGCTGCCGGCGCCATCCCCAGGGGGTCCCGTGGGGAGACTCTCCGGACGCCCGACCCCCGCCCGCCGCTGCGCCGGCTCTTGGCGGGACTCCCGGGGACGCGGCCTCGTCCCGGGATTCGGGGTCCTTGCTCCCCAGATCCAGGCGGTAGAGGCAGAGGCGGCGTCTGCGGAGCCCTGCTCTCAGGCATGCGGGCCCCTGGCCACGGAGGCGCCCCACTCGGCCCCCGCCGCCCCCCCCACCCCCGGGAGCCCCGCCGCCCTCGCGCCGCCCCGGCCCCTTCTATTGTCTCGGAAGGCGCGGGCGGCTGCACCTGCACGCCCCGGCGCCCCTCCCCGCCGCGCTCGGCACCCCGGGCGCCCCCCTCCCGGGCCGGCGCGGTGTCCCGCCCGGACTCGGCGCCGCAGACCCACCGTGTCCGCCGCCGCGCAGGGACGCCGGTGACCTGTAGATCGCGATAGGCACGGAGTGGTGCTGGCTGCCGCCGTGGGCGTGGTGGACGCGGTGCGCCCCGGGGCCGGACGCCCCCCAGGCCGCGCCGAGCAGGCCGCCGAGCGCCAGCGGGACGGTCCAGAGCAGGGCCGGGCGCGCCCCCGCCGGGCCCCCGCCGCCGCCCCCGGGCCGGCCGCGCCGGAGCATGCTGCCTGGGAGGGCGCGCGGGCGAAGTGCGGGGCCGGGCCGGGGCGCCTCACCGCGCGCGGGCGCCCATGCCCCGCCGCCGCCGGGCGGGCTGCGCGGGCTGCCGGGGGCCGCCGAGCCAGGCGCCCCGAGCCCTGGGGCGCATCGCCGGGCGCGCGCGGCTGGCCCGGGGCGGGGCGGGGCGGGGCGGTCCGGTGCGGTCCCGGGCGGTGCGGTCCGGTGCGGTGCAGTCCGGTGCGCTCCGGGGCGGTGCGGTCCGGGCGTCGGGTCCGCGGGAGACGCTCCCCGGGAGTCGGGGCGGACGGCTCCGTGGGCTCCGCGGCGGCCCGCGCTCCTACATGGCAGCCGGCGCCTCAGCCGCCGGCGGCCCGCGCGGCCCCGCGTGTGCGCCCGGGCAGGCGCCCCTGCCGGCGCGGCCTGCGCTCACGGGCCCGCGGCGCCGCTTCCCGCCATCGCGCCGCGGCCGCCTCCCCCGGGCGCGCATCGCCCGCTCGGGCGCGGGGCGCGGGGCGGGTCCGCGGGGCGCGGGGTCCGAGGGGAGCGGCGGCCGACGGAACGAGGAGGGGAGGGGACGGAAAATAAAGAAAGGAACAGAGAAGGCGCGGGCGCTATGCAAACCCGCAGCCTCCACACGCGGACCGCGGAGCACGCGCCCGCCCGCCCCGCCCCGCCCGCCTGGCACACGTGGACCCGGCGCCGCCGCGCGCCCGCCCGGCTGGGATCTCGGGTCCGCTCCCCGCGGCCGATGGCGCCTCCTGCCCCGTGGCTCGGGCGGGTCCGGACTCTGGAGAGCCCAAACAGGAAAACCCGGCAGTTTGCATCGGCCGAACTTACTCCACCAGGTGTCCGAACCGCTCCGTATGGCTGGACACCAGCCAGCCAGCCTCGCCCCCCTTCACGGGCTCCTGCTTCCCACCATTTGTGGCCTCTTCCTGGGGGCAGAGGAGGTTTTGAGACCCAAACCCCCGGGGGGGGGGGGAAAGTCAGGGGTGGGCAGAGGGAGGTGGTGGGAATGTGCCTGCTGTATCCCACAGGTCCCCACAACACAGCGCAGCTCCCCACAACATCACTGTATGCGGGTGGAGTTCAGCTGGTCTCCCAGTCCTCTCAAAAGGAGCACAGCACCCAGGAGCCCCAAGCGCCGCGCCGCGGGGGCCTAGGAGGAGACATTTCCGTGCTGGAGGACAGCTTCTACAGCTGAAGCGGCCCGGGCTCCCAGGCCGGCCAAGCCACCCCACACCCCAGGGCTAATCATATCAAGAGGATTCAGCTGTTCCAAATCCAGGTTGGGTCTGTGATGGGAACCTTCCCTGGGGGCTTCTGGAAGATGCTAAAAACGAGGTCATGTCTAAAGGCTGGGCATTCTCTTTTCTTTCTGACAGAACAACTCTGAACACACAACTTCTCACACGCTTCTCCACTCATCCTCTATAGTCTGCCATCTACGGATGCAAACGTCCCAGATGGAAAATAAATAAATAACATTATCCCAGGAGAGGCTGATTCCAACAGCTAATATCCAAGTGGCCACTGGGACTGGCATGGCACTTACCAGTCCTTTTAAAGACTCAAAGCCACCATGCTTGTGACCAGGATCTGTAGCAATCCATTGTGTTATGTTCTTGCCAAACATCAGTTCGATATTTATTTTTAAAAGAAGACGAATTATGAGTAGTTTACGAATCTATCGAATCAAGCCATCTCACTCCCCACAGACCCCAATGCCAGCACCGCCTTCCAGTGCCACCCAGGCCTGTGTCCCAGGGCCATTTTCACTTATTTTTGTAACGTGCGCATTTCAGTTCACTAGCGGCAGCCACGTGTGTTTTTTTAAGACAGCCAGCAGAGTATCCGAAGGAGAAGGCAGGTGACCTTCTCCGCGTGTGTTCCGCACTGGAGGCCCGGGCTCAGAATCCGGCGTTGCACAGGATCGGGGGGAGCGGTCGCTGGGCGAGAAGTCAGGACACGCTAGGTGTAGCCCCTGGCACTGCCGCGCAGTGCCTGGGTCACGGCCCTTCCTCAGCGCCGCCCTGAGGCGTCAGTGGCTTCCTTTATAAAAGTCATGTTTCTCTCTTTCCTAACAACCCCACAGGGCAAGAGGAACACCATGCAATATTTGGGGTTACTTTTTACCAAACGCTCCCTACAGTGAAGGCTGCCCCTCCTCCTGGGGAACGTCCGGCGCACCTGAGCTCCTGAACCTGCAGAATGCCTTCAGCCCTTCCTCCCACGGGGGAGGAAAGGGAGCGCCCGCTCCAGGCGCCTTGTGCTCATCTGCCTTGCTGGCAGACGGTAGGCTGCGGAAAGAGGCGGAAGTCAGACCTTCCCTTGTGCTCCCTCTAGTGCCCAGCCGACGTGAGACAGGAGTCTCCGGTGCACAGTCATTCTAGTAACTGAGACTAGGTCTGCCAAGTCACCAGGAACACTGAAGTAGCCAACACTGAATCTGCCCCCTTAGGAAGAAAAGCAGGGTCACATTCCCGGGAACCTCAGCCTACAACAGCTGACCCTGTGTGAAGTGGCTCTGTCTAGCAAGAGACGCCGTGGCTTGAGCGCCCTGTATTGTCCAACAGTAGACAGTAGCTCCAGCACCACCGAGCTGGGTGCTACCTGAAGTAGCAAAAGCACTACCAAAAAGCATTCAGCGGCAAACAGGGCTGCTGTTTCTAGTATAAAGGAGGCCGAGCGGCTCTGGTGGATCTCAGTGGAGAACACGCGGTCCATGAAGAACTCAACTTTTTCACCAGTACTGTTACCAGCTGCCAAGCGCTCACGGGTATCCGTGTGGCAGTGGCGAGCAAATGCCAGTGAGGAGCCCTGAGTCCCTGACTGAACAGAGGCCCTGTGTATTTGCTTTTCTCTGGATTATTAGCAAAGGACGGGGTGGGGTCTTGGGCCGGTGAGTGCATACAATTAAAGCCTCTGTGGTCAGAGTTAAGGTAGCAGTTCTGGTGAAATTTCCTCAAAGCATTCCTGAGGGAGCAGAACCCTCCCACTGACCCAGCTGTCTTATAGTATCAGAGTCCACGGGAGGTAGAGGCAGGGTTGGAGGAGGATGGGCTAGAAATCTTAGTTTTACTAGGATCCCAGGAGCCGCAGGAGAAATATTTACAGCTGCCTTGGAAGAAGAAATTGCAACTGCAGCCCTTTAGGCAGATGTCTAGGGCACCTCCGTGGAACCTGGGCGGTCCAGGGGCGGATTCTGTGCTGCCGCAATATTTGTTATAAATGGTAGTAATTTTGTGGACCGGGAGCAATTCTCTGTCCAGACAGCAGAGAGAAGTCTGTGGATGAACGCCTGCCTTGTCTGGATGAAGACGGTAGAGGCGCTTGAATTTGTGTCTCTTCAGCAGTTGGTGCTTCAGTTTGGGATTCCATTGTCTTAGGAAAACTAAGGCGGTGTAGGGAAAATCACTACTAGACCCGCGACGAATTTGAGGGAGGAATCATGGTACTCAGCTATCTGTAATTTACTCTTAAATAATTCATGACACAAGGTGTGATGTAAGTCTGCATTACTGCTGTTCCATACCTCTGAAGAGCAAGTACCTTCATCAGGATGTTTTTTAAAGAGGCAGAGTCTCACGGTCTTACCTAGGCACAGTGATGCTCCTGTCTCAGCCTCCCCAGACATTGGGGCTACAGGTGCATGCCAACGTGCCTAACTCTCCAGCCGTAATTTATGTTCTAATATAGTTACAGAAGCCAGAGGTGGTGTGGAAAGCCTTGGGCTGTCACCATTCCCTGGAGATGTGGCTGAGCTCACCAAGGGCTGTCACCATTATTTCCATTGGGATGGGACCCTGCTGGCCAGTTAGATTGTCTGGGAAGCAGGCAGTCACTGGGGAAGCTCACGTCCTGTCAGGTAGCGTCACAGAGGTTGGGTGTGGTCATCTTTATTGAAGTCACGAATATGCCAGAGAGTGGACCAGTTGAAATCTTTTTACAGGCCTGGGTCACTTCTCTCACCTCTCACCTGTACGGGGAGGAATGGTGTGAAGAATGCATGCCGCTTTGGCACTGGCACCACTGCCAACTCACGTGGCCCCTACAAAATGAACCCAGCTGGGCAATGCTGATTCCTAAGAATCCAGTCACCGAGCTGTAGGCACGTGGTACTGGATCACTACCATCCTGCAATTCTTAATTCAGAAAAATAAAAATCCTTTTGCAAGACATTGTCCAGGCTCCTAAAAGAAGAAAGAGCTGAAATATCTTCAAGCCTCCAAAACACCATGCCTACTTACTGAAGGATGTCCCCTCCCGAGGGAGAAATTTGTGTGACAGTCGCATTCCTTAAGACCTGAACCACTGCTGGGAACTTCAGCAACCGAACATCAGCACACACTTCCTCTAAGCCCTGTGCCCACTGAGATCCCCCGGGGAGAACTCAACAGTATGCTACACTACCACAAGTCAAAGCCCCACCTTGATTCACAATGAACAGAACGCAGGTAGCCCAAGCTGGACAGCAGAGCTAGGAAGACCCCAGATGGATTTGAGAACTGACAGGGGAACAGAGGAGACAGAAAGGTGGTGGAGAAGAAAAAAAACTAGAAGACAGTCTGTGGGGACGCAGAAAAGGACAGGCCACTTCAGATCATTTCCCTGAGTCCCAAAGCTGACCACTCTGTCGCAAGGAATAGGACCTGCATGAGGCAGACATTTCCATTCTTTTCCTGTCTTTTTTTTTTTAGCTTAATTGGAAATCCTTACAGCTCAGTATTAAGCTTTCTAAATAGAAAAGTAGACAGTAAAAGCAGCAGAGGGGAAGTATATTAAAACCCACAGGCAGCACTAATCTTTTAAAAATTAAAAAGAAGGGCAGTGTCCGTCTTGCAGTTTGCATTTATACTGATGTCAGCATTAAAAAAGAGAGAGAGAGAGAGAAAAGACAAAGTGTCCCGTGTATCCAGCTACCTGTATTCCTAAGTCAGAATGGGGCAAGAAACGGAGGTGACTCAGGGGAGGGTGTGGCCCAGAGAGTCAGAAGGATAAAAGCCCTGAGCCTTGCCTTGAGGAATGTGACACTCACATGTCACTAGGGGTCCCTGGAGGTATTGTGAGAAAAGCACAGACTTGGGGGGAAGGGCAGCCAAAAGCATCCTTGGAAATGTAACGTCTTCTCTTTATTATTCAGATGAAAAAATTGTTAGAAAGAAGTCAAGTTTCTCTATGATGCCGCTTCAGCCTCCCACCACCCCCAATCTAGCCACAGACAGGCTGGGTGAACCCCACCAACTTAGCCCTTCCGGGGAGCCTCCACAGGGACAAAGGGGGGCTGGAGGGGACCAGCAGGACCCAGTTCACACCAACAAAGGCCCAGAGGTGCCCATGACTGGAGAAAGGGGATGGGGCATTCAGGTCAATGGGAGTTGGGTTTGGGATAGGGTGTTTTATGATCTCTATCTTCGTTTCATCCTCTTGAATAAAGATTTCATTCATGAAAACCTCGCCTAAGCCCAGGGACAGAGTCACGGAGACGTGCTGGAAGTCTGTCTCTCAGCATGGCCACTCACAGGCCACACTGCATGCAGCCACCGGCCACTGTTCAGCAAACTCATGTTTCTGACAAACTCTTCCGCAGCTCTGACTGCCTACCTACTTTCCTCTCTCCCTTCCTCCCTTCCTGTCGCCCTTCCTCAGCGGTCTTAGGGATTGAACAGAGGGCCTGTGCATGCCAGGCGGGCAAGCTACCACACAGCCACACCCCGCCCCCACTTCTTACTTTATTTTGAGACTAGGCCTCACTCAGGTGAGGCTGGAACTGCCTCGGCCTCCTGGAGAGCCGGGCTGACAGGTATGCACCGCTGCACCCAGCCTCCACAGGCTTAGGTGACGCGTGTGTTCGCAGTGTTGCAAAAGTGCTGCCACAGGGCCACGGTTTGAGTCTGGGGTCCATCGTCACCGATGCTGTGACACGGGGTCTCCTGGACCTTGCCCCAGCGTCCTCCATGTAAACGTGCATACTGTATGTAAGTTTCTGAGACACGTCAAGTGCTAAGTGCTCAAGTTCTTGCCCTCTAGTCATATGTTCAATGTGCAACTCAGCGCTAGGATGGAAGGAGACAAGGAGCTGGACGCAGGTCTCGAGTGAGTCGCGTTCTGAGCACGCGCCACTCCCCACGGCCAGTGTCATCGCCTCCTGGTCTGTGGGCTCAGCCTCTGCTGATCCAGATCCGTGCTGCTCTGACCGCGGCAGGCACAGGAGCCATGAAGCGCACTGCCTTGCTCTGGACACCCTTCAACTGCGAGGGCCTCTGCCATTCGTATGTCAAGCAACATCCCTGGAGATGGCACAGCCGCTGGCCACAGAACCAAGGCTCTGGGAACTGCTGCTCCATCTGGACATCAAGGACCTCCATACTTCCCAAAGATCCTGCCTCCTTTAGCTGATCCCCTAAAGCTGCACGCGGCCAGGGGAGCAACACCCTGAACCAGACCACAGCGCTGCTCCTAGCTCCTTTCTGCCACAGGTCAATCGTGCAAAGCCGTCTGTCTGCATTCATTCTGGGAAACTCTGAATTCTCTTTTCTCTAGGTGGAAACTCCACTTACTTTCCTTCCCGTCTTTATATGTGACCATAGCAGGGAAACTGTAAATTCCCTTTTCTCTAGCAGGAAAACCCCATTTCCCCTTCCCATCTTCCCATTTGAGTTCCTCTGTGGTGAGCCTTGCTAGAGGTCCGGAGCAGGAAGCGGAACCCCACATCAGTGTTGGGCCAGCTCAGCCTTTTGTTACCTTACTAGACGTGGGGTCTTGGGCAGGTTCTCTATACCCCATTTTCCAATCTGTAAAAGGGGCTAATATCTGTAGGGATGCAGTAGGAGTAAATTAATTTGCATGTAAGTCATGTAGTCTAGAACAGTACTTGTTATATGATTATGATATATATACACCAGCCAAGCTATTGCTGTTATGTACAATGTTTTCTTTCTTTCTTTCTGGTAGGGAGTAAAGGAATCACTACTTCGGATAGACTTGCTTTTAATAAAACCTGATACTGCTCAAATAGATAGTCAAGCACCATGACAGAGAGAGAGAGAGAGAGAGAGAGAGAGAGAGAGAGAGACAGAGAGAGAGAGAGTCCCTGAATCCCTTCCAGGTGCCAGGAGATCAGCGCCTCCCATCTGACCAGCATTCGCAGCAGCAAAGATCCCAGCCACAGCGGCCAGCCTGGGGTCCACCTGCCACACCTCAGGGACTCTGTCTAGTGGACACGGCCACCAGCAGAGGGAAGAAACGGGGGCTCTGCAGAGTCGAAGTGAAATTGGGAGAACAAGGCCAAGGCAAGTCAGGGTGATGTGAGAACTAGCAGATAATCTGTGAGTTCTCCAGCAGACAAAGATATTCAAACCAGGAAGCAGACATCATGCACACACCATATGTTTAATTTCCCGGATGCTCAAACACTCAGAGCAGAAAACCTTTTGATCCATCAATATGAGTGTATGTTCTGGAGTCTAGATAATCATTTCAATGCACTGAAAGGAACCGAATCTAGCAATCTGGATTGAATCTTAAGCAGGGATCTATAACCCAAGCCCCCTTTGATCCAGGACTCACTGGGTTACGCACATATCTGGTTACACATTATGGTGTTACTATTATACTTAAGGTGGTATGACTATTCCACTGTCAAGATTTCTCTGACGGGTAAAGGCAAGTCCTGTGGCGCCATACATGAAGCCTGCGCCTTTATCCTCCCCGTTGGGGCTCCATTCCTCCCACCTCCTACTAAGTTTCTGCAACTTCCCCCACAAACACACCAAGCTCCTGCCATGGGACCTTTCGTTCTACCCTGGGACACGTGCCTGTTTGTGCTTTTTTAGTGTCCTGCTAGCGCCCACACCATCCCTTTCGTGTAACCTATCGTTTCTCCTTCTTCCCCGACTTCATACCCCATTCACTCTCCCATCAAACTCGGGCACGTGGCGCTCCTCTAAGGATCGCTGCCAGTTGTTTCCTACCTTCTCAAGTCATGGATATCACAAATACCTTCAAGAAAACCCCCCAAGATCCTTAAGAGCGTGCCTCGTGTGTACAGAACTGTCGTGTTTGCTGAAGGAATGGGCCGAGTGGTGAAACAACTGATGAATTCTATTTCCACATTTAGGAGTTCGAAGTGATCAAAACCAGGAGAGGAAGGCACTAAGTCCTCCTCCATTTACCCGTGTGGGGTTTGGTGAACCTGCCTTTGCTATCTATGATACAGGAGGACTCCAGGCTGCATCTGAACTTGCATGTTCATCACGTATAAAGAATAACAGAGTCACTGTCCCCTAGTCCCACCCATTTTATAGAACAGATTTCATTCTTCGCTGTACTCTGCAAAAGAAAAAAATAAGTCACCCACCAGGATGTGTGCTGCCAAGCTGAATTGCAAACACTTACAGCCAATTTATAAATCCTCGACTATACAGTTTTATAATGGAGATACTGTCACCAGCACCATTAGAACCATTCAGATAACTTCATCACCGTGAAACTGAGCACGGAATCTGTTTCCTCTGGATGGATGAGTGAAGGGGCATGGCAAGCGCTGGAGGAACAGAGGCTCAATCCCAGTCTTACGAAGGGTTTCACACGGAGAAAGGTGCTTAGAAGACGTATTTCAAAATGAGTAGTATATGCTCCAAACCTTTACTCTTAAAGGCTAGGGGATATTTTTGATACTTGTATAAGAAATATATGACCTCTGAGACATTCTGAAAAATCATTAATCACTTTTTTTGGTTTCTTTTTCTTTTTAAGCTCTCTTCTCTTCCTTTTGTGAAAAAATGACTTTCCCTGGCCTTTCTCGGCTCTGCTGTGGAGATGATTCCCCGCGGGAAGCCTGTGTTTACCCTGACAGGTGTGAGGAGACCCACAAACCTCCGTGGGACTGTTCTGGGCTGCGCTGAGGTACAGTAGAAAACATTACGTCGGCAAAGGAAATGAATTTACCTTATTGCATTCTAGGTAAAATAAAGCACACAGCCAGTGGAATTAATTTGCTAATGTTTCCTAATGAAGCTTTCATCAGACATGTGGTGTGGTCCTCAATATTTAACGCACCACAGATATTAAAACAAGGCCCACCTGATGGTTTGGGGGAAGGGAAGTGCTGAGTGCCTAAATTGTTTTCACACGAGCTAGTACATTAGTCTCAGACTGTTTCTGGTGCCTCATCCAAGAGATGCAGGAAATACTTCTAGACCTACGAAAAATTTTTTATACAAATAGAAGAAATAAAGGCCTCATCTACCATTTCTATTAAATAACGAAAACTAGATCTGCTGCTCCTTTGTCAGGGAGGGCAGACTTCTACTTGTCTGTGTACTACCAAATCTCATGCACTGGGAAAATTCTGGAGGCCAACACCGAGGATAGGAACACTTCTGCCCAATTCCCAGCCATGCGTTCTCGGCCTAGCGGAGCTTAATAGTCATTAGGACGCTTCGCTTTCATGGCCAAAGGAAGGGCAGCTGCCAATGCACAGCACCAGCATCCCTTCATACTAGCACTATTTTGATTTGTTTTTTGTCAAAGTCAGAAAGCAACTTGCAGACCCCTACCCTTCGGAGGATCCTCATGTCTGGAGCGTGAGCTGCCCCTTCGCAGCTGGGGTTTAAGCAGCAAGAGCTTAAGAAGTGCCACAAAGCAGGCGCATTTTTAGGGCATCGCTATGCCAAGTGTTTCACCTCTCCTTTCGGTCTCTCGCTGATAACTGTTACGAACATTTGCTCACTTCAACTATTATTTGGGGCCAAACTTCATGGGAGCAGGGGAGCAGGCATGAGGACGGAAGACCAGGGCAGGCCCTCCTCTGGCGGCGGCGGCGGCCCACCCCAGTACGAGAGCAATGGATCATGAAGAAAAGCGATTTCCTAGCGAGGGATTAGACGGTACCCTCATCTGTACTGTTAAATCAAAGTCGTATTTTCTTTCAAGTAATCTTGATTTTTTACAATTTACATAAATAGTCTCTAGAGAAAGTGCAAGAGACTCCCAAAAAACACACCCTCTCAACCAATCAATGGAAGAGATTAAAAAATACATACATAAATTTAAAGAAAAAACTTCCTTATGCTGTAATGCTGTGAGCAAGCTTCATACTGCAGGGAAAACACGAAGCTACTACACAGCCAAGGATAATTAACTCAACAAAAACCAATTTGAAGTGATACACGAGGCTTCTTTTATCCTCTTTCTTTAGGGATAAATACAGGTGATTTTCATTCTGAAGCTCTTCATACTTGCAGGCATTATAAAATTGAAAACTATGTAAATTTCGGCAAATGTTTGCTTTACCTGCTAGGTTCACAACACCGTTACCCGTGCTATCAGTTGGTCATCAATGCAGATCTGAGAAAATTCGGAGCCGAGAGCTGCACTCTGCAACATCACGTTCAGGTCGTCCTCAGCAGCGAGTGAGTTTAGGCTCACGGAAGAGGAGAGCGCGCTCTTAAGGAATAAAGGAAAATGACGGTGATGCGTAAAAACGGGGGAAGGAGTATCAGCCGGCCGCTTTCTCAGCTCATTCTTCATGGGTTTATCGCTCCTAGGGGTTGCTTTTCAAAAGGCGCACCCCTTTTCTTTCCACGGGAAACGGCCATGCCGCTGTACCTATGAACAGAAGTCTGCACAGCTAATTCATAAGACTGTGGCAAGACCCCGGAGTTAATCTCAGCGTACGGCTCACTAGCTTGTTTTATTTGTCTACAATCTGACCCTTACGCTGTCAACAGACGGCTGGGGTACGGAAGGTGATCCGTGGACAAGGCCACACTTAGGGTTTTCATCGTCTCCTTTTCTAACCTGTCAAAAATATTGATGCCATGAGGTTACTTTGACCTCAATATCCTATACTGACAGAGAACAACAAAGGGCGTATCAACTTAGCATATCTTTTACACATTCCTAACACGTAACTGGAGTAATATTCTCTAAGTCGGGTGGAACAACGTATTGCCTAAACCAGGAAATTATTTGTGAACATCAGAGGGAAAAAGACCACACAGAAGCCAGCCAAAGAGTACGGACCCAAGTGGAAGAGACCTGGGCCACTGCCCTCAAATGACCTCTGGAGAAGTTGAGGTCATTCAACATGGGTGAGATATGCGGGACTTGGAAACAGGAATGATGGTGCCTGTACCTAACCAAAAATCCCGAATCCAATCATAAAAACCCGTAACGGGCGTGTTTCACGACAGCTGTTTGAATCCAGTAGGGTTCTAGGGCTGAGGATTTGAAAGTTGGCGAGCTGACAAGTCAGAGGATAGATTTCCAAGAGAAGCTAGTGTAACCATGATATCATTACAAATGAGGCTCCGATCTCATACTAAAGAATTTAATCGTTTCCCATGACTAACAAGTATCTACATACAATTTCCAAGGTTCACTCAAAAATAAATCGGTGATACCCAGTTATAATGTTTTTGGAGCCTTCTTGTGCTCTGCTTACTAGGGCAAGCTCTCTGCCAAGAACAACGGCTCTGACAGTCTTTCTAGTTTTAGGTTCCACACCCACATTTTTCCTTCGCCTTGGCAAATGGGACCATTCTGGGGTGTGGCTGGAAGGAAGAGGTGCACCAAACGGCAGTCTGTCCTATTAAAAGTATTCACTCTCCCCAGCTTCCTGGCTGTCAGGTCACCCTGAGACCCACTTAATCTTGAGGAAATGCCAATGTAAGTTTTCAGGAAGTGTTTTTGTTGATCTTTTATTTTTTAAAGGCAGATTTACATAGCAATTCCCTTCAGCTTTTTGTTGTGAAATTATATTTCTATTTCTGATAAATGCAGTTACTATTAGTCCTTCAGGGCATCACCCATCCAGACATCCTGACGTCAAAACCATTAAGGATGGAAAAGCAAGACGACAGAGGCTCCAGCATGAGTTGGACTATCCCAGGATCACCTACTGATCTTCTCATGAAATCTGAAAAAATAGATGATTTCATTCAGTGCGAGCCAGGTTCACAGGTTTCGGAAGTTAAATATATACCTGGTGCACACAACTCATTTCTTGGAAAGACGATGACTCAGATAGGTGAATTGGCCAACCTGTGCCCCCAGCACCTGAGGGAGGCATCTACGCATACGCGGGGTGGGGACTGTATGATGTGCTCTGGGTTCCTCCAGAATCACATGCGTCTTAGGAAAGTTATGAGAGCTGCTTTCATAAGGAACCCATTAAAGATAATCACTGGGGAAAGGGCCATTCAAGACTCCTGAACAGACTGAGACTATGAGGGACTGAAGAGGAGCACTTGGGTTTTTTTCTCCCTGAATACATGAACAGAAAGGAAGAGAACACTCCATTCCTGCAGGGTGGGGACATGGAGCTGGCTGGAGACACACAGTCTCCACACACCTTCCCTCAGGGGTCTCGGAGGGGAGGGGAGGATTATTAGGAACAAGCCACCCCTTCCCAGGATCGCACTGGATGGGGGTGAGCACAGCCGTTTGTAGTCATTAGCGTGTTTATTCAACAAGATATCATATTATTCACCTAACAGGTATCGGACGAGCATCTGCTCTGTAGCAGGATCTGCACCCCGCCCTGGGCTGACCCACCAAGGAAAAACAGCAGCGGGTTTGGTTCTGACTGAAGGCCTGGGCTTGGGCTTGCTGACTCCTCATCCTGAGCCGACTCATCCCAGCCGCAGCTCTCTGCTACGCCCCGAAGGCTCATGAGATCCACCCTGCACAGGGGACCCCGCTGGAGCTCAGAGGTCCAGCCTCAGCCAGGGGAGCCTTCACCCTCAGAGCATTTCAAAGCCACCATGGGCACGACTCAGACACGTTTATTGACCAGCTGCTTACCACCTATTTGGCAAACATCATTTATGAAGTTTTTAAGAAATAAATATTGATCCAGAATTTCCCTGGCATTAATATTCTGTCATCCTTCAAGGCCACTATTAACTTTGATGTACACATGCAATTACCTGTCTGTCGAAAGCGTTTCAATTGCCCTGGCTCTTGGGTACCACACCATGATTAAATGCACATCAGCAACTAGTTCTTGACGTGGGCGGCCAGAAAACCGCTATGGCATAAGATCAATGGTTGCACTGCCTTCGAAAGCATGTCTGCCATCTCTCTCCAGGGCCTCAAAGGCCCTGACAAATGCTCACGCGAGAGTCATCCTTCCTTCCGCACTCACGCCGTCCATGCAAATGAAAGCAGGAATGACCCAAGAAGGGTCTGGGCAACACACGTGGAGGTCAGCGTGCTTTGTGCAGCACTGATCAAACATGCCCACCTGCGAAGGCATCCCTGTCATCACACTTCCATGGTCCCTGGGTCAGAAAAATTGACCAGCAGGAAGGTGAAATCTCCCATAAAGGCTTGGGAAAACCAATGGAATAAATATGGGATGAAAGGGGTCAAATTATGTAGCGATAGGTGTGAGAACGGGAAGACGTTTACTGAACAACAACAAAAGATGCAATACAAGGTCACAATTTGATGCAGTTTTTAAAACATGCTAGAAGAAATAGAATTCTAGCATGCAGCTCAGGGAGTGGTAGTAAGGTTTGCGGACTTAGCTGCAACATGCAGGAAGCATGGTGTAACACGCTGGGTATGCCATTTTAAAAGATACTTAGATAAACAGGCCGGGGACTACATGGTGATAAGAACCACATTCAGCCTTGGGTGAAAGAGATGAAGGGCGACTTTGCAGACAACCCGAAATACTCCAGAGGTTTCCACACGAAGGAAAAGCAGGCTCGCTCGTCTCGGGCTCTGCAACTGCAGGTGGGAGAACTAGCGGAAACAGGTGAAGAAGGTGGCAGCTGTGCACGCTCAACTGGTATAAAGCTTGTACGAAGCTTCTAGTAAGGGAGGAATGGAGATTAGGAATTCTTTCATTCTCAAGAGGGAAATTCTAATTTGTCCCCATTCTGGATTAAGCTGGGTATTTCTTTGCATGAAGACTGATGGAGTTTAGAAGAAACCATAATATGCTTTTAAGTCTAACGATCAGCCCAGAAAACTAGCAGTAGATTTATATGAAAGCATGGAAGAGCAGAAACTCAAAACCCACCCAGTGATGGATCTGGATGCTCCCAGCTAGCCACATAACCTGTCCCCAACCAGATTCTTGAGGCCACAGATAAAAGACTTACATCTATAATCGCATGGATTTCTATTTTTACGTCTTTAATGCTAGGGAAATGCATCTCACATTCCCCAGAGAGGACTGTGGTGGGATCCCAAATGACATCCAAGGAAAGCTAAACAACTCTAACACCGAGAAGCTGAGAACAGGCGGCGACCAGCGTGGCAGCTTCAAGATGAATAGTTTAACAAAGAGAAAGAGATCTCACTGGAGAATAGAAGAGGGCGAGTGGCCACCGTGGTCAGAGAAAGAGGGGAGCCATAACAATGTTCCAGGGGCCGCAGGCAGGAAGGGACGAGGGCACTCGTAGAATGAGCACACGGATAAACACAATAAGGCATGGAACATTACGTGTGTCTTATGTCTTTTCCATGGTGTGCTTGGCAGTTACACTGCATCTTTTAAATTACTGGTTTCTGATAAAATTCATCTGCACTCTCTTTGACCCTCAGTATAGAGTTTTAGACGCACCTGCAGTTGGCTTGAAATTTATCCACACATGCCAAATCAAGCAGATTAATTTTATGAGAAGGTAAATAAATCCTACAATTCCAAACAGGCAGGCTTGAGGGACTCAGAATGACACGGTGTCATCTGTCTTCTGTCGTGTGGTAGAACTGACACCACTGATGTGCTTTGGATCCGGAAAGGTCGCCTGTTTTTGATGCACTTCGGTTTCTATTACTCCATTCCTCTCATAACACTCCCAAAGGTCACAAACACCCTCATTCGTGAAGCTAACGGTCACTCTGGGAGTAGACACCAAGATGGCCCCCGCTCACACCTCCAGGAAGAGCGGCTCCTTGCTTTCCTGAGTGGAAACCCACTCCCGCATCTGTCTCTGGGGAGTCCCCGGCGACTCCTGCATGTGCAGCAGCGAGGCCCCTTTGCAATCTCTGGGAGGTGTGCTGGGGTGAGTGGGGGGGGGGTGGTGGTGGTCAGCCTCACAGCTGGGAGGAAGCTGTGGTCAGACCTGAGGAAAACCCTGGAGGTAGAGCGAAGGCACCGGGGAGGGCGTCCCATGTGCAATGTCCACACAGGCACAGATAACCGCCTCATCATGACAGTACCGGCTCCATGCACCGAGAGCCCCTCGGTGACCAAGGCCTCCCTCTGTGTGGAGGCGCCTTCGCTGCCTCCCTGCTGTCTAATTTTTTGTGCCATTCATGTGACGTGACTCGAGCCCATGTGTGCTGTTACCCACCTCTGCAGGTGCAGACCTCACCTGTCCCCTGAGCTGGCACGTGTGTGTCTGTGGGGCACCAGATTCCTGCTGCCTGGGTCGCCACTGCAGAGGCAGGGCTCTCCTTCGCAGCCTGGCCGGCCAGCCTCTCATGGCCCTCTCCCCTGCAGCCCAGGGCCGAAGCTGCCCCTGCCTGGACATACCAAGTGTCCGTGCCTGCTGCTCCGGGACAATGCCTTCCGCCATGCCTCATGCCCCTATGGGCGGCAAAGGCATGGTGATTTGCTCACGCTGCCCTCTCTCTTCCACCAGCCACCAGCCACCTTCCAGGGCACCGTCCTTCCCAGACAGCTCTCTCTACCTCCTTTTAATATTTTTTTTCTCTATAGCATCAGGTACCTCCTAGAATGACCCATAAATAACTGTTTATGTCAAGGAGGACAAGGTGGTGGAGGAGTAATGGAAAAAAAAGAGGTGAGCTTGGGAGGGACGCAGAGAAGCCGCTATTACTCAGCACTGCCTTTGCTTGGATGGACGGGAATTCAGAAGTGCCCGTGAAGTTCCTCCTCACGGCTCCTGCCTGCTCCTCCCCGCACAGAATCGTGCTCCCTGCAGAAGCACTTGGAGACGGCTGCACACTGTCCGGGTGCGCCAAAGCCCAGCCACACGCGGCTGCGACAGAGCAGATCTGTCTGCAGACGCTCAGCACGCGCTGGCCCCGATTTCTTCTCTGCACGTCGAGTTCAAGGAAATCGTCTCAGTTTCTTCACACACACGTGTGTGTGTTGGTGTGCATACGCATGTACAGGCAGTTCCCACCAATCAGCTCAGCAACGGATTCTGTCAATTCAGGGCAGGGTTAAGGAGCTGCAGAACGGACTCACCCGATGCCCCTAAACTCCCTTTTAGTACAAAGTCATTCCTCAACTTTCACTCACGCCTAACTCCCACACAAACCGTCTGTGCCTTTGTTTTATTGCTGCAAACAGCTAAAAGTCAAAGTAGGAAACTGACATGTGAGATTATGCTGCTTGTGTCCAAAACAATAAGGAAATGAGGACTTCCTGCCTTTCCTAACGAGACTCTGAAATCGGAGAAGACCTCTAATCTCCAATGCTATTTGTTTTTTACTGTGAACATGTCTTGTAGCAAAAATTTATTGTAACACACATAAACACACAGTCTTCTCCCTCTCTCTCTCTCTCTCTCTCTCTCTCTCTCTCTGTACCTATATTGAAAACTATACAATTGCTAAACCTTAATTATGAGAACTATGTGGTCTAGTTAGGTCGAGTGATTTACTCAGAATTGCCAAGTTAATGAAGTTATTAATATAAACTGTTTTCTTATTGTGGGATCTGCAAGCTTCCATATGAGAATGAGCTTTCACAATTGCATGTAAGTCCTACATGTAAATGTGTGAGCTTTTATAGACAGAAGATCCAAAATATTACTAGACTCTCCAAATGTCCAAGCCAAAACAATTTGGCTATGATTGTAATTTATGAAGTGTTTTTATGTGTATGAAGTTTTCTGAACTACAGAAGGTCTTGTGATCTAAACTTCCAGCCAGTGGGTGCACTTCTGAAATGGTGATCCTGATGGGTGGCACATGGTCTACAGTGACTGGAGTTTTGGATGACTCATAACTCATCAGCGTTTGTAACACTGCGCTTCGAAGCTCTATCCCTCAGGGGTGCACCCACAACCCTGCAGATCCCCCTTCTTCTGTTTCACGCTGGGATGAGCCCTGCTACCTGGGGCCTCAAGAAACAGTCACTTCTGCTTACTCGAATGCCTTTCACGCTGTTGAAAAGGTGCATTCTGTTTCCTTAAACCTATGCTTCTTGGTCCTGACAACCAACGTCCCTTAGCGTCCTGATGTCCCCCCTGAACTAAAAAACACCTGAAGCTGGTAGATTCTCTACAGAGCATATAACCAAAAACCAATACCAACGTTCTTTTTTTGGTCTGCCTTGTCCACGGCTCTTCCTATGGGGCATTTTGTCCCTTTGCGGGGGTTATCATAGCATTTTTGGACTATCTGGGAAGACGGAGATCTCCACACAACAGTGTGGTGCAGATGGTGCACTTGGCCTTTGAATCCAGCTCTGGACTGTCATACTGTCAACATAGTGGCGAGGGCGTTTGTGTGAATGAGATGTTCAAATTGAGTTCATTTGAAATTTTCGAAATAGAGTCACCCAATGCATTAATCCATGAAACATACCTTTTTCAGAGGCTGAACCAGAGACAAAGGATGGGACCCCTCAGATTTATACAATTAGAGCAAAGATGAACTAAGACAACAGTTAGTCTTCCGTTTCAAGTGTCACAAACACGCCCTTCGGGTTTACTTAACTTAGAAGTTCCAAGAAAGACTCCCTGGCAACCTATGCACCCCAAATTTCAATCGTGAAGAATCACATGAATGATATAAACCGAGTAAGTGGATGAGATGAACAATGCAGTCTCCCTTCCCTTCACTGACTGTTTACCCCAATACTCCCCAAAGACGACTGGAATCAACATTACACCCCAATATTCAGCCCCTCCATCTCTGCTTTTTTGTGATTTCCATCGTGAATCACGTATTTCTGGCTCTAAGACTGTCCCCTTTTGAAGACACCCATTCACACCCCACAAAACCACGGTTCTCAGATCACACTGTACCCAATGGGATACCACACAGACACAACGAACTCATTTCTGTGGCACAGAGTTCCCTGGCTGCGGCGTCAGTCCTGGCTGGAAAGTCCCTGCCCTTCCTTAGCACAAGTCCTGCTCTGTCTGCCTCCGAGAGCCACACGCTATCCGAAGCGAGGTGCTGACCGTCTTCATACGCTGAGGGCATTATGCGTCTTACTAATGAACACGAGTGTCCACATCAATCAGGTATTTGTTTTGTTTTAGTTCGTTTCTGCCTCCAATTTGGGCAAAGGCCATAAGATCAGGTTGGAAACTGATTTGATTTTTCCTCTTCCACAGCAGCATGGCTAAACCAACCCATCTCCCTCACCTCACGGAATCCTGCCTGCAGAAAAGGTTTAAGATCTCAAACAGTAAAGATGCAGGCAAGGGAGGAAATCCCACTTAGACTTCCTGGACACACTGGCTACTTTGATTTTTTTTTTTTTTTTTTTTTTGAGAAAATGGAGGCACACACCCAGGTTCTTCTTTGAGAACCCTGGACAGTAGGAGGTACTGAAGGCAACACTCACCACATTTACCGGTGGTTCTCGGTCATGCCAAAATAGCACCGAAGTTATCATGGTCATTGTTTGCCTGCCTTGCGGGCTCTAGCTGCGAGGATTCACACTAAAACCTGCAGATGGAGCAGGGAATGTCCTAGATCTGCTTCAGAATAATCCAGCTAGAACACAAAGATGGAAAGTTGAAGGGATATCAGTGAAACGTACTAGTCTGCTAAATGATTGTGAGAACTGGAAGATAAATTCACTTGAATTTTCTTGACTCGTGTTCTTTTTATTCTTGTGTGTGACTAATATGTTCCACAATGAAAGTAAAGTCAAAGTACCAGAGCTCTAAAACCCCACACAGAATGCCCAGCCCTCAGAAACAAACTCACAGACGTAAGTAGAAGGGTAGGAAAAGTTTTGCCAAGGGGTCGGGACCTTTGCTGCTGGAACCAATAGTGTAAGTTACAACTACTGTTGCCAATACATCACCTAGAAATACAGCATTGCCTATGCTATATGTGTGTAACAACAGTTAGTTTTCCATTTCAAGTGTCAGAAACATGCCCTTCGGACCTTATTTGACCAACCAGAAAATATTGAAATCATCAGAAAACTATGGAATTACTGACTCCGTAACATTTTGATAAAAAAATTAGTAGCCGGTATCTAATGTAAGATTAAGAATCACACTCGACGTTTTAAAGCTGTGTTTTAAAGTCTATATTTGGCACAGTGCAAGGACCCTCAGTCTGAGAGCCAGCGACGGCAACAAGTTCCTGTGGAAGCTTTTGAGCTCGCGAGGCGTCCTCTGGACAGATTTCTTAACTTTTGGAACGCAGCCCTCAGCAGTCTGTGGAAGACGAATTGCTGCAAATCTATTTATATGCAGCTGGGATCAAGTTACTGAACGGATCAAAAGAAATAATTTCTTTGAAGAGGTCGCTGTTGACACCAGTGCCCTAAAAATAAGTGCAATTTTGTGGATACAAAAACTTGTTTACATCGCAGTGCAAGTAACTATATATATATATATATATATATATATATATATATATATATATATATATTTCCATATATATACTTACCCTCAAGATAAACTGGATGCCACTGTGGACATGGTGCGATATACTTCAGCCACCTTTCAGAGGATCATTGTGTGTGATGTTGTGAACACCTCTATGGTTAATTATTCCAACTAGGCCAACCATATTGGGTTAAGTGTTTTCCCTTAAAAATATATACTTAAAATATTTTGATTTGCATTATTTCATTGAAAATAAGCACAACCTCTTCATAGATAATAATACACAAATAAACCAATAATCTTTTGAAACAGAACGAGATGGCTGTGGTTCTATAGGGCACCACATCCCCCAAGTGTGTGAGCTCCCCACTGCTGGGGGCTGTAGAGGGGCTGGGTTGGGGTGCAGCAAGGCCTGCCTGTCAAAGGCTCATTAGAGGTGCCAAGTGATGAAAACATGATCCAGGTATTGGCTAAGACTAATAAAGAATAAGCAAAATCCTAAAAACATCAGTATTTGTTGCCAGTGATACACTAGAAAAATTATTACTACTTAACCCAATATTAGATATTTAAATGTATACATATATTGCTAGAGAGAACATGAAAGAAAAGGCTGAGAAAATCATTTTTGTGTTGTTTTATGAATAATAGGAAAATACACATACATGTTTGAAATTTCTGAAAAAAGGGTAAAAATGGTAAAAAGCCACAGAAAAAAAATTCAAGAGTATTTTCCTTCCATGTAACTCTGCAAGAGAGAAAACCCATTTTGATGAAAATTGGGTTGTGAACAAACGATCTGCCTCCCTTGTGTTCTACTGGCAGGCAGTCTAAGATGCTGCTCCGCCAAAGTGTGAAGCCAGCTGGGAGAAAAACACGGGGTGAGAGTGACAGCAAAGCACTCCCACGACACCCTGGCACCCACAAAGCCCCCGGGTCTGGGCAGTGGGGTCCATTCACACACTAGTGACCACTGGGTTCTGCCACTGTGGTCTTGAAAACAACTGGACACAGGAAAAAAAAGCATCCTTTCTGTCTTTTGTTGCTCAGAAGGTGCGAACAGAGAGATTTTGTTCATAAAAATGCAATTGAAAATGACAAAACAAAATGTAGAAACATCTCTAAAAAGACCAGAAGTTGACACAGAGATGATTTCCTAGGCTGCAAATCATGTCACTAGGCAGAGCTTGGCTCCCAGAGCACACTGAAAGTCAGAGCTCCACTTGGAACAGGAGTGTATAAATGGAAGGAATACTTAAAAGTGGAAGCCCTACGTTTCCCAGTCTCTTGAACTTACAGATAATGCGGACGAGTTCTAGAAAGAGGAAGAGACTTTTTTTATGTGACATTTAAGAAGTCATGTAACTGTCCTGGGCTTCAGTTCTCACATCCTCAAAATAGCAAAGGTGGGACAAATTGATCACCAGAGGACTGCCACACTGATCACGAGGCACTTTCCCAACGTGTCAAGACAGAATGAGTTACTAGCAGACATCAGATGGTGGCCTCACCGTCCAGCTGGGCCTGAGAAGTCTGGGTCGGGTTGTGACTCTTGTTCAAGCAGTTCCTTGTCTCTCTATACTTGCACTTAGGAAACAGGTAAGTAAATCTGTGGTGAGGAGAGAAAGAAAGAAAGAAAGAAA
Source organism: Ctenodactylus gundi (assembly GCA_004027205.1). Taxonomy (NCBI): domain Eukaryota; kingdom Metazoa; phylum Chordata; class Mammalia; order Rodentia; family Ctenodactylidae; genus Ctenodactylus; species Ctenodactylus gundi. The sequence goes on from PVKB01004685.1 coordinate 42,842, forward strand.
GAAAGAAAGAAAGAAAGAAAGAAAGGGGGAGGGAGGGACGATCACGAGGAGCAGCAAATTTGTAAAGAAAAAAACAAAGTACTTCAATCTGAAAATGTGTATTAATTCCCAGCAAAGGCCAGGGAACCGGGAAAAGAGGTCTCCAGCTCTGGGTGGAATCTGATCCCCATAAGCGGCAAGGAAGAGGCAGCAGGCGTCGAGAAGTCTTTAGTTCCATGATGGTCTCATTCAGCTTTCTAACACTAGGCATCTGACCAGAGTTGTACAACCTTACCAACTGAAACTAGAAGAGAAGGCGCAGACGTGAAAAAGACACGTGCACCAGAGTTCATCTGGCGCATCGTCGGTTAGGTCAGTGATGTAAATACATATCGGTGTCATGCCTGCTACCCGAGGCCAGAGAGACTGACCGCAGAACAGGCCTCTATAATGGCTCTGTAACTCCACAAGCATTCGTTACAGTAAGTGCTGGTATTTATGGAATGTAATGATTTAGCACCATTAACAGTAAGAGGAAAGAGAAGGTACCAGTCCAGTAGGTGGAACGTTCTGAATTTTATAGACAAAACAAAGTACTTTTTTTCTAGCAGTGATTGCAGATTTCATCTGTGAAAGGAATGTCAGTGACATTGTCAGTGAAATCTCAGAGAACGCCAAGAGCGGTATCTTAAAGAAAAAAAACTTGTGGGAGAGTGCAATCTGACTCCGCACTGCACTCCCAGGACTTCTCTTGCAATTGCGTAATTTCAAGATAATTTCTGCTATCATTTACTTAATGTAAATATTCTCAGATTTTCCAGGCAGGAGAGGCCTCTTCTGCCCACTGGAAGAGGCCTCAAACTAACCAGAAATGTGTCTTACGGCAGGCATTCGCTAAGCATGACAGTCTCATGTTGTGTTCATTTACCTACAGAGGATCTGTCTGTACGGCAGGGCAATACGCCATTGTATACATACTGAATCACACTCAGAGGATTAAATATCACTCGGTGCCTCTAATATGAGGAACCCAGAGTGCAAATAAATAAGTTAAATATTCAGACCCAGGGGTGGGGGCAGAGGGAGGGGCGGGAGGGCTAGAAACAAGGCTGGCAAGGGGCTGTGAAGTCGGGTTGACACACAGGTGCACGAAACTCTCAAGTTTAAAGTAACCAGTGTGTTCTGTGTATACGTGTTAATAAAAACGAGGCGAAGAAAAACTACTATAGAACCCAAGTTAGGGCCATAATGAACGTTTTTGGTGTGCAAACCCGTTAGCTGCCTTATTTGAAACTCATGGGCTGTCCTGACCCCGGGGGGAAAGAATCAACTCATTTTTAAAACTATGTTATGTAATTTAAAAAATTGCTGGTTGATGGTTCAATGCATCTGAAAAGTAGAGTGAAATGGTAAGAAAGAAAAAATATGGAAAAGAGAAGAGGAAGGGGGCCAAGAGATGAGCAGGGAACACAACTTGGAGATGACCTTCAGAGACCCAGGTCACATTCCTGGGCAGCGAAGGCCTTTTCCTGTGGCCCCTAACATACCTGTTTCTAGAAATTCCTGCAGACGAGGGCTGGGAGAGGGGAGTGAGCACGAGAGGCACCGGCACAGGATGCCAAGCCGAGAGCAAAGTCTATGGTGTGGTGTGCACGGCCACAGCCAAGCATTTTCCACTCCCCGAGAATGAGTCTAGCTGGCAGGTATTGACTGCTAGGCAGAGCGCTGTGGCTATAAAACAGACCACTGAGCCAGGCAATAAGAGAGAGAGAGAGAGAGAGAGAGAGAGAGAGAGAGAGAGGAATCTGATGTCTTGTTTACATCCCCTTCACAGCACCTCTGAGAGGCTCTGCAGACCCAGAGCCGGCTCTAGTTAGCACGCTCTTCTGATGACGGCAAGGCATACTAAAGCAACCCAACATTAACATGCGATTTGGGGGAAACGGGGTGTAGAAAAGGGGAAGCCTTCATGAACGGGGTAACTGAACACAAGACTTGTTTAATTCTCTTTTAAGCGCCTGCTTTCTTATAAGTCTCTAAAACATTTATAACTCATCTTAAACACCCAATTCTCCCATATCATGTTCAGTGATACTAATCCCTGTTTACGGCCCAGGTCTTTGAAAATAAGATTTTGTTCTCCGCAAATAGTGCAACACGTTTTATTCCAACAGTCCAGATCACTGATTCGCAAAAACCTTGTATGAAGAGTGGAAGTGACTAATATCCAACAGAAAAAATAACATTTAAAAAAAATGAAGCATAAATCCTGACTGATGAAATGTCTCCAAAAATACTTCTAGACATATTCTTTAAACTTTTTCATTAAGAATTTAACTACTGCTTTTAATTTTAAGCACTTGGCTTGTGCTTTCTAACACTGTGAGATTTGGACAGCCTAGAGAAACCGTGGGCACCAGATACCGATTTGCTCATGTCTGACTCTTCATACTGTTCAGGAAGGACTGCACTCCCACTTACTTTTCTTTCCCCCCCCCCCCCCGAATCCACTTTCTGATAATCAACAACAGATCATGACAATCCTGGACCCTGGAGAATCTGGCCCTAAGGTGCTGGAGTGACTGCTCCAAACAGACAATTGTTTCGGAACTGTTTTGACACAACTGCCTCTCATCTTTACATTAACAGTGCTGACAGTAAAAAAAAAAAAAAAAAAGTCAAGAATTCATAACATCGTTGGGTTATAATCCTAGCCTAGCCACGTTGTTCCAGAGTCACTCGTGAAGACAGGAAGACGCTCAGCCACCAGAGCCCGTGTGAGGGTCAAATAAGGCCCTGTGTGCAAAGGCGCTGGCAGCCCAGTGCCCGTCCAGACTGCACACCCTGTAAATGACAGCAATCCAAGCTGCAATCAGTGATTGGTGGTATTAATAATAAAAGCTGCCATTACTGAGGAGTATTGTTACCATCACACAGCCAGACATCCATCTCAATTCTAAGAAAGGCTATTTCCTACCTTCCCCCTTCTCTGAATTTCTACGTGTGCCACGTTATCATTGCCAATAAATATTTCTGGTAATCCTAATAAGCATAAGGCATTACATTAGGCTTATTCAAATCTCTAAAGAACACAGCCGGAATCAATCCCTTTCTCATCCTGGCCACTATCAGACCCTAGGCTTCCTGTGTCGTGGCAGTAATGCTCAATACCGTCATGATTTATCCGTATCTTACTTAACCCACTGGGGGGTAAGCCTTTATGGATAGCTCTTAGTCTGTATTGCTAGCACCCAGCACACTGTCTGGGGCACAAAGGATGCGTGCTCAATGCTGAACGATCATTCCAGACCTCAAAAAGTTCAAGCTGAAGACAGACAGTATTTGTATTTGAGAGATCTACTGAATAAGGGAAAGCTTCGTGTATTTACAAGGACAGACACGCGGGGCTTCTGTTGTGGTGGTGCACAGGGAGGCTGCACCCCAGGGCATGTGTGGAACCACGGGCTAGAGAAGGGGGTGGGATCAAAGACAGAATCGTCCTGGAGTACTTGGGGGGCGAAGTGGCCGTGCACAGGCTCCCCAACACACCAGTTTCGTCAGCTGTGCAGAGAAGCCAACAACTTGAAATCAGAATGTAGTGAGCAGTCCAAAGCGGGCCCCGGCTTTTCAACAGGAGCAAAATCCGAAGCCACAGTGTGTCCAGGAGACAGATTGGGAGTGGACCTCTGAAACAGCCATAGCTGGGAACCTCCTGTCTCCCGAACGAAACTGGCATCGGCTTCCCGGACTGTGGCTTATCGTGAAGGCCAACATGAAGAGACGGTCACTTGCACAGGCAGGTAGCAACTCCACAGGTAGACTAGTTCTGACCCGAGTCAGAGTGGGAAGCGGCTAGGCAGTGGGAGGGTCGGCACACCGGGGAAGCCGGCCCTCCTAGATCTTTATTCTAGTTGAGAGTCAGGAGTGTTACAGACAACAGTCCGAAGGCTGGCATCGTCAGGAGTCCCTGCCATGGAGGACGGCGTCTCCAGAGGCCCGGGGTCACCTTGCCTTTCTCCCTTCTTTGCATTCTGCTAAGCATTATCTCAAGTATTTAGCTCACTCATTTGATCTCTCATCTCTCCTTACACCTGTTACTACTGCCACACGCTTTCTGAGTCACGAGCAGCTTGTGGGTGGGTCAGACTCAATTTCCTGTCTGGTTCTTCCAGGGTTACCCAGACTACTGAATGTCTACAAATGGGGATTTGCCTACAGTGTGAGCCTGAGTTAGATTGCTTCAGTTCATGACTGGGAAAGTTTGTGGGGTGAGAAGGGGCCAGGAGGACACCAGCCCGCCACTTGGCAGTGGCCTCTCTCAGGGGAGGAACCGAGGCTCCACATCTGCTGTGGGTTTCCCACTCTTGAGCACCACCAGCTGATGCAAGACGAGTGACAAGAGAGGGAAGAGAGAACAGTTGCTGCCCCGGAGACGAGACGGAACCTCCAAACGAGCAGAGGATTCCTAGGTTCCAAAGGAAAGCTCAGCTCTGCGGTTTGGAAGTGGGGCACCCCAATGGCTCGTGGATTTGGCTGTTGTGGCGTACCTATGGATTCCATGTGCTCTTTGGACATATGGTTGGTCAGGAGGGGTGGATGACAGGTGTGGGGTGGGACAGCCACGTGGCCTGAAAGGATATAAGCGCCTACCCCAGCTTCTTCTGGGGGCCCCGATTCTTCTTCCCCTTGGGCTGTTGTGAGCAGTGTTTCTGCCAGACCCTTCCAGCTGCCCGGGAGTGGACTGAGAACTTCTGGAACTGTGAGCTAAAATAAACCTCCCCCTCCCTTAAGTTGCGGGTATCCCATATTCTATCTCAGCACCAAGCAAGTAATTGACAGGGTTCTTTCCCAAGGCGTATCGGCCACGTCTGCCACAGGAGGCGCTTTTTCTCCCTTGGAAGGAATAAACTTGACAAAGGAAAACCTGACTGAGAGTGGGGTGGTAAGAGCCTCGGGCCCTCCCGGAAGTGACCTGCCCTGGACCCCAGACACAGGTTTTCCAGGGACTCTTCATTAGAAGCCGACGGCCGAGGGAGCTCACAGGGACTCTTGTCCACGAGGCCCATGCCAGCTGGCCTCTCACCATGGGACACACTGCCCCTGGCCGCCTGGGTGGCAGGCCATCTTAGGTCCTCTGAGAGTTTGCTGTATGTGACATCTCCCCGGCCCACAAGCCCGCATCTACATGCCCTGGCCCCAGCACCAGCTTTTGCCAGACTTGGAGGGGCAGGGAGGGAGGGAGGGAGGGAGGGAGGAGGAGGAGGAGGAGGAGAAGGAGGAGACCTCTCCCCCCCACCAGCTTCCACTGAGCACAAAGCAACTAGTCAGCACTCAAAGACAACTGGCTCTTTCTGCTTTTGTCCCAGAAAGTGAATTTCTCTCAGCGAGGTTAACCCTGACAAAGAAATTAGCTGGAAGATGGTTTCCCATGTATTAACACACAGAAGAATGATGCCACAGTGCTACAAGTGCATCTCTTTAGTGACACGTGCTTTTCAGAGTGGCACTGTGCTCAGCTCTCCAGGTCTGCGGGTCACCAGCTCACCACAGAGTAGCTCCAACCCCATCCAAGACCCAGAAACTACTTCTGGTTGCGTAGAGTGCCAAACTTTTTTTTTTTTTATTCCACCACTTTCATGCTATCTTTCCTTTTTTGTTCGAAGTCTTTAAAAACTTTCTACTTTCATGCCTGTCCGGGGCCCTGCCTCCCCTCCACCTGCCCCTGGGGGTCTGTTTCTCGGGCCCCCAGGCCTGTCCCAGATGCCCCTGGGCTTCCTTCACCCCCTCAGCTCTTGGCAACGTCCCTTAATCTCAGAACAGCCTTCTCGTCAGTGTGCTTGAGCTACCTTCCAACTTCAAGAAGAAACAGCATCCTTCAACTCCATCTGTTCAGAGAATCCACGAAGCTCCAGCGACCCCCCTCCTGGCACTGCAGTGTGGAGGGCCACTGCTCCTCACTGTTAGACGCTTGGTCCCTGGGATGGGAGGACAGGAAGATGGTGCAGCCTGTGGAAGGTGGGGCCCCCAGGGGACGTGTGGGCCAGCGGGGGAGTAGGTGCCCAGCAGGGGCACTGTGGGGCTCCTTTTTCTGTTCCTGGCTTCAGTGCGGGCAGTTCTCTCCAGTGGGCCCTCCCCAGCACTGCCAAATGACACTCAGGGGTTCAGAGCCAAAGCCCCCCCCCCCCCCCCAGTCTTGAACTGGAAGCACCAACACCACAAGCCAAGGTGAACCTTTGCTCCTTATAAGTCAGTCACCTCCGGTGCTTTACGATAGTGGCACACAGCTGCTGAGCCTGAGTGCGAATATTATTTTTTCCCACATAAATCATCAAACAGTTAAAACACGACTCCAGATAGTCTCAGGGAACACTTGGAACACAAATATTCAATTTCCTCATTTTAAAAATGGGAACATTTTTTTAACACGTGGACCCTGAAGTAACAAATGTCCACCGCAGTTGACACAGACGTCAGATGACACATGGCTGCTGTAGGCTGCTTAGCGCCAGGACGCCATGCCTGTGCACGCGGGGACAATGGGCTTCTCCCCCTCAGTATTACATCTTCCCATTGCAGGGCCTAATGAATCAAATATTCTGTAGACCACAGCACAGTGAGCGTACCTAAATGCCTCCTTAATTCAGTCCTGCCAGAAAGCATTCGGAGCAGCGGCTCCCAGAAGGCAGAATGACTTCTCCGCTAAGCCAATGAGGCTCTCGCTGCTGGGCAAGGGCAGGTCGGTGGCCAGCAGCTCACATCGTCTGCGGGTCACCCAGAGAGGAGGCGTGCCATCTTCCAACTTCGAGTCTGCTCATTTCTGCCATCTGGATTCCTGCCACAGCTGACCCCCTTTCTAGGAAAGTTTCCCAGGCTCCTCTGGCTTTTTCTTCCAGGTTCACTGACAATACCAACACCCACGATTAGCAGACCCGTCTCATCCCGTTTCACGATTTTACCAATGGTTTTGACAAAGATAAGAGAAGACGGGCCCTTCGATGCACAAAATGATCTCAAAAGAGAACATTCGCCTTCGCAGAATTTGGTTTCAGATATTGCTTTTTATGAAAAACGCTATAAACAAACACAACTTTCTCAAAATTCACATCAAGGAAAGGCCATAGCGTGTGGCATGGAGACACATACCCATAGCATTTGGGAAGGTGGAGGCAGGAGGATCAGAAGTTTGGGCAAATTAGGGACTCCACGAGACCCTGTCTCAAATCTGAAAGAAAGAGAGCAACGAGGCTGGGCACGTAGCATAGTGCTAAGGCCCTGGGTTCAATCTGCAGGGCTTCCAGAGGTCAATGACGAAAGAAAGAGGAAAAGGGAAGCGGGGATGACGGGGGTACAAAATACACCGAACTAAAATACTGGCTAGACGTCACTGATGACATTAACGAGTAAACACACATTCATATCTATCTGTAAAACGCCACATAGGAGTCACTGGTCCCGCCCTTGCCCCCGCCCCGGGGTGTCTTCTCAGCCCTCCAGTGGATGCCTGAAACCACGTCAAGCACCGAACCCCATCATTTGATGGCTTTTCATCTCCACCGAGCACTTACCACACACCTAGCCGTAGGATTACCAGATTGAGTCCTACAGATAAATTAGCACCAATTTCCTTTCCCTTGTTTACAACTTTATGAACAAAAAGATTCGTTTTTAGCAGACAGGTCTTAGCTTCAGCAAAATATTTTTTCCTGCCCCTACTGTAGTTTTAAACATTTGCATTTTCACTTAAAGTACTTGATTCCGTCTTCTTTGGCATATCTGAACTACCAACATCATTCCTCTTTTGCCCTTGGGCTGCTATTACACAAAATAACTTCAAATAAAAGCAAAAATGCAATAAGGTGACTTGAACCCAGTGCTCTGGCAGCATAGCTCGGGACCTGGTACATGAGAGGACGGTGAGGTGACCAACGGCAACATGCACAGAATGGTGACGCTGGGCAAGAGGATGGACGCTGGTCTAGAAGGGCGTGGCCGCGTACCAGACAGGTGGAAGCTTCAACACAGTACTCAGAAAAATATGCTACTTAAGGCTTATAAATTGCTTATTCCTGTAACTTCCCATTTAGTATTTTGAAACCAGGTTGACTGGGAGTTACTAAAAACCATGGAACTGTGAACGAAGCACAGACTCCTGTATATACACAGAGAAAGAAGCATCTACAGACGGAGCTCTAGGTACAGACCTCTCTCTACATTCCGAGTTCAATTTAACCATGGTGCAGTACTTTGATAATAAAATTATGATTTTAAAAAGATCGAGGTGCATTAAAAAATGAAGGCACTGACTACGCAAAACTGATCATGGCAGGAAAATATCATGTGATGAAGATGAACTGAAAAATTTCTCTACTTAAAAGCTAAGTGACAAAATCTGTATTGAAAAATACCGGAGACTTAACAGCCATCTCATGAAAAACAGATCCTTGATGGTCTTACGACTGGTGATCCCAACATAAAGCAGTCTTGAGAGCGGACTGCCCAAGAAGCCAGTGATACAGTTCACAAGAGGTTATGCCATCTGAAGAGTTCACAGGCAAGGGAGCTGAGCTGCTCTCTCTTTTTCATTGATGATAGTCTGGGTGTTTTTGCGTTCTCAGGATGAAAGAGCACAGACTGCAGTTAGACAACTTAGTAATAGGATTAGCATAAGGAGTACGCCCAACAGTTAGAGGGGCCCCAGTCTCAGGTGTCCAGGTTAAAGGTGGGGCAAGCTGGGGGATCTGCTGGCCGGAGCCTAGATACCGTTCTTCCATCCCTCTCACCTTCAGTGGCTTAAGATCGCTACTTGGCATGGGAATGGAAACAACCGCTACTGCTCACTGCTGGGCCGGCCGGCCTTGGCTTCTCTAATGGTGGGCCGGATCAGCATACTGGGAGGAGTGCTGGTCTGGGCAGAAGAGGCACACTGCCTTGAGCAAGGCGCCTGTCCTGCAGCGGGACTCCCGCTTCTCCGCGGGACCTACTTACTGGGTGCCTCATATACAAGGTTACATCTTCCTTGCTTCCCACTGTAGTGTGCCGCACAACACAGTACCCACTAGTACTGTACGCAGTATCGGAACTCTTGCCATCTGTAGCTGGTAACTGACATAGCTGAGTCTCTGTGGCACAGCATATAGGACTCGGCCTTCTAATTTCTAGAGAGAGCGAAGACACCCACCCCGAGTCGCTCCTCCAATCAGATAAGGCTTGATTCCTCCCAAGGCGCTTCACATTTCCCATATAACACTTCTTTACCCTGGAAAACACAGTGCCCAGCACTGTCAATAAAACAACAGACCTTATGTGCAGCATAAGAAGACCATGTGGGAATGGAGGAAGATTTCTTTATTGAAAGCCAAAGTGATCTGTTTGACCTTCTTCGCACATTTTAAAATAGATCCATTTGCAACAAATACAACTGGATTGCACTGTGGAAAAATTAACTTGATAAGAGATAATAAGACCATCTTATCTGAAAAAGGAAAATCCATTTCTAATTAATTGGTGGCAACTGGATTTCCTCTTCTCTCCTTAGAGCCCTGTTCCCAGCACCCACCTGGGTGACCAGCTCTAACATCCATCCATCATTTTATTCTGCCTCCCTAACAACACATCAAAATCTGTAATTTTTTAACTTTGGATTTTCTATTTGCTCAGTCTTACCTAGAGAACTTCTGCTACGGCAGGAGAAGTGAATGCCAGTTCAGCTCAAGTTCGGCTGGCTGTGCTGAAGGCTAAAATTGCAGGAACAGCATAAAGAAATGTAACTGACAACACATGCTTCCCTTTGGGGAATTGTGACTGCTCTTAATGGCAATTTCAAAAAAAAAAAAAAAAGAAAGAAAGAAAGGAAAAAAGTCCTGTTAATTTTTAAGATATTTTTAAACACTCGATTTCCTTTAAAACAATCAGCACCATTACAAACTCCCAGGAGGCTCTAAATTAAGGACGGAATGTCTTTATTTAATAAGTATCTGCAAAAACACTCACTATGCACAACAAACACCAAACCTACCAGGGTCCTAAGAATGCGGCACGAGTTGTGGAAAGGTGGAACCTAAAGATGACTAGGGAATTAGATCCAACTAAATTTCCCGGTTGCTCTCCCCAGAGCTAAATCCTTAACTTCATCTTCGATCCTTAGCCTTTGGTTGCTTCAGTTTTCTAGAGATTAAGGGTCCTGGCTGAGTAACCCGCCCCGGGGAAAAACCAACCAGGACAGGAGAAAAGAGGTCTTTATTTTTTGTTTGTTTGTTTTGTTTTACATCCGCAGTGGTTTGAGTGTATCTCCAAAGGTCAAGGATGAGAAACACAGTTGTCAAGGGTTGAGAAGTGAGACCTCAAAGACTCGACAGGCACCACGCTGTTATTACGGTACTGGGCTCCTCATTATGGAAGCGGGCTCCTACAAGCTCCTACGCTAGTGCCCCCTACTTGCACTCTGAGCTTGTGTTGTCTTGTCTGCCTGCCTTGAGATACTGTCACCCCGCAAGGAGATCCCCACTGGAACCTGCCACCACGATCCTGGACTCCTGAGCCTCCTCAACCGTGAGAAGTAAATCTTCCTCTTTAAACATCAGCGGTTTCCAACAGCAACACAAAGCAGACTGAGATAGCACGATCTTCACGCCAGACACTCGACATACAGTGATGTGAAACAGACTAACTGTGAGTAGGGGACATACTGCAACTGTCATCCAGTCGCCCCAGGCTGACACTGCTCTACCCACCCCCAAACCTTAGGGACACTGCAAATGCACTTGTGATCGCCTATGGCCACGGGAATGACCCTATCTCAATCCTCCTGATGACCTTCCAGACACATCGCCCTGCAGGAGCCCCGCCCCGGACGTGGGGGAGCTTAGGCGCTATGGCACGAGCACCGGCTCTTCCACCGCCATGCGCAGCACTCACGACTCCACGCTGTGTCTTTGTTACACCACGCACAAGTCAGAGTTTGCCTCTTTCACATCCTGATAGGGAAAACATCTTCCCGAGACGTTTCTCACCAGAGAGCTGGCAGCCACTGTGCAGTCTGGCTCTCACCGGAGGGCGTTCTCCGGGGAGGGCCGCGGCTTCAGAATGGTAATTTCATGCTCCCAAGCTCCATCCTATTATCCTGAAACTGAGGACATTTGTGGAAACTGATGCTGAGCATCTGAAAAACGGCAGGATTCCCTTATCTTCTCCTTTTTCACAGCTACATTTCTACCGTTATTTCACTTTTCCATGTATTTGAAAACCTTTTATTGAATGTCTTCTAGTCAATACGGGCTCTTTGATAGACGTGATCACAACATCTGCAACAACAGACGTTCACAGTCTGGATCCTGGTGTGGTCATCACACCAGGCAATCAAGAACACCCTCATGACCTCATGAGAACAGGCCTGCAGCCAGCAAGACATCCGGTCCTCTCGGCACGGGGGACATGCTTCTGGTCAAAACATAATGGTTCCAGAAGTTGTGAATGAACCGGTCGGAAACGCGGGTGACACAGATGTAGTAGGACACCGGGCGCATCTGTGATCATCACCGTCCCGAAGCACAGAATTATGAGAACAACTCACGACAACTCTTACACGGTGACAGAGAAAACTGAAAACTCATTTCTGAGACAAGGTACCAGAGAACAATCTATTCATAATCATAATCAATACGGCAAGGCCTCTCGGCATCAATAATAAATGAACACATCGCTGACCTACTAAGTAAGCCAAATGCTTGAATTTGTAATATTGACTCTTTTTTTTTTGCGACAGGGTCTCACTCGATAGTCCAGTCAGGTCCTGAACTCACTATGGAGCCCAGGCTGGTCTTGGACTCAGGGCAATCCTCCTGCCTCAGCCTCTCAAGTGCAGGGATTACAGGTGTGCACCACCAAGCCCAGCTTATGTGGTGCTGGGGAATCGAACTCGGGGACTTAGCGCTTGACATAGCGCTTGACTTAGAGCTTGCTATGCAAGCACTTTAACCACTGAGCCGTTCCTCCAGCCCTGTAATAGTGACTCTTTATCATCCCTTTCTCCCACTAGTTATTTCCAGGCTATGTTAAAACCTCAGATTCAATGGCAGCTTTTCAGAGATCCTTTGAGTTCCCAGAGTAGATCAAGCTACCCGTCTAGTTCCCTTTACTTTCTTTGAAACATCTCCCACAGTTAAATACAAGTTGTTACTGTGTCGTCCGTGTCTACCCTCTCCTTTTATACTTCATTTTGTTAAGTAGGTGACTTTTCTGCTTTTTTTCTTTTTGGCAATGCGCTCTTGAGCTTAGAGTGACTGGGCCTCAGTACACGCTCTGTGCATATGATTGGAAGAGCTGCTGAAATACCCGCACCCCAAGGCAGGACTTTAAATTCAAACAGAACTTCCAATCCGACATTGCTCATTGCACTTGTTTCTGGTTTTCGTATTCAATTTCTCTTCTTGAAAAGGTTAAACTGACAAGTTAAATTTATAGGTTATGTCAAACTCATCTTCAGGATTATTTCTATCCAGTTAGTCAATTAAATATCGACCTCTCGGCATTTATACCTTCTTTTGTTCTTAAATAGTACTATGGGACTCTATCAAGTGTCAGAATATACTATAAATGAGCGTTCTTCCCTTTAAAATGATCAAATCCAGACAGAGATAAGAAACATCTTTTTTCTATATAAGCTAATTTAAAAAAAAAAAAGCCCGTGTGAGTTAACAAATAATGTGGTTGGCTATTTAGACAGGATTCCACTTAGGGTCCAACAGAGTATGTTGAAAATATGAGGAATTTTCGCAAAGATGAGTAAGTTTTCTAGTCTTAATTTCATTCATCAAAAAAGCCACTTACTTTGCTAGCCTGGCCCAGCATTATAAGCCTGTGATCACAGTATTCGTGGGGGCTGAGATAGGAGAATTGCAAGTTCGAGTCCAGCAAGGACAGCAGAATTCAAGGGAATTTGGGGTGAGGCACGGCAGGGAACCCCCGAGAAAGTTGACTTAGAGGCATTAGGGCAGTTCAGAATTTTGCAGTCAGAAAAGAGCAGGAAGAATTAACGGAAGCCTCTTGGAAACAGTCGGAAGGCGGATACGAAGTGCAGAACGATAAAGAAAGATCCCTGGGGCGCCGGGGTACGAACACGAGCTGTGACGGAGAACTGAACCAAAGTAAGCCCCGAAGGCAACATTTCACCCAGGTAAGATCATCCGGTATCAAGCTGGTTACAACCAACGCTAACTGCGTCCCTTTAAGGAAACAACCCACTTTACTCGGGAAAAGAATACTCATGAAATTTTCCTTTACTCGATATCCCACAGCAGCGAGCCTATCTAGACACACTGGCTTGTGATTCCACCATTTACGTAAAAAAATCTAATAGGTGGCATTAAAGATTCGGGAGCGCCAGGGCACAGTCAGTCTTTGTGTGAACGGGGCTGTCTGGCATGCGCTCCTGGCTTGGTTACTTAGGTTCCAGGGGACTAACAAGACAGCCTAGCTTCTAACAAATGGGTCAGTGATTCTTAATCCTAGATCTGAGACTCTGCTGGTGACTAAGCTGCTAATTTACAGAGAAGCAGAGAATTAAAGTGCTCAGGCCGTAGCCAACGGCTTCGGAGGGAAGAGGGACAACGGAAAGACTCTTCCTCCATGACGCATTTTCTTCCATTTACAGCTTCGCAGAATCCAGACGGAGACAGGAAGAGGGAGAGCCGCATTTAATTATATATTTTGTGGGAATAAAAAAGATAATCTCAGGGGCAACTGACTTCTTTTCCCTCGCAAGCATCTCTGCAGATTAATTTTTGCTGCTACTTAATGAGGCAAATTATGAACCTTACGTACCGATTTATCAATGTCCCCGTGTGTGGTGATCACCGAGGTGCCCGCTTCCTGAGTCATGATCTGTTCTTCACCGGCACCTCACGCGACTCTTGATCACAGGCCCACTTTTATAAGGACTAGTGATAAACTGTTCCCAAACCTCTTCGGTTGTACTAGAGCTAGCGAAACTGCGTTGAAGGCGAAATCAAACCACAAGCACTTTCCAGGTAAGCTTGGTATGCGATGGCTCCACTGTCCTTCTCTGCCCTAGCTAGCCCCACTGGCACCGCCCTGCTATCTAAAGGGTCGGCCGTGCTTACCCTGCTTACTGAGTCCTGTCATAGGACGTGCTTCACTGGCCTGGTGCCCTGGCTGCGCTGACTTCAGAAAATGCCCAGATGACAGGATCACGGGACAGGAACGGAAATGTCACTGAGGTGAGTCAGATTGCAACAGGAGAGCAAAGAAGATAATTCTTTAGAAGAAATACCTCAATATTATATACTATAAATGAGTTCCAATTTGAGGAATGTATTCAGAGACTAGAATAATTTAAACATCATGGGAAAAAAGTCATGTGAGGTGGTGGAGAAGAAAGAAGCTAAGAGTAAGAATAGATTCTTCACTATTTCTTAGAGTTGGAGCTTGATAAATGCATGATCTGTACAAAAAAAAAGAAAAGAAAAAAAAAAAACACACGCTGGGGAAGAGGTTGTGGACAGGCACGCCCTGAGCTGGACGAGGACTGCAATCGGGGTAGTTTGGACAGGGCCGTGTGTTAGAAGAGAAAGTCAACAGCGTGTGCAGAAGTGCCGACGGACTCAGCATGTCTTAAAAAGTTAGAAGGCACGGCAGTAGCTCGAGAAGGAAGAAGATGGCTTCAGAAGAGCAGTGACGGGAGAATCACAAGCCGCAAGGAAACAGCAAGGCATTTTCAAGAGGAGCAGAGCCACCTTGAGAGGCCCGCTCTCCCCTATCTGGACGGTTTGTAACTCCTGGGCTCTTCCTCACCGAAATGAGCTATAAACTCCCAGACCACCTATCTTCTCCTCTGGAAGGTGGCTTCCCAGGCTCCACTCGTCAAGTCTACTCTTTGTTGAAGCTCAGCACTGAGTAGCCTCTTCAGACAAAGCTACGCTCCAGCCAGCGCCTGCCTTCCGCTGGTCACCTAACTTCTCCACTAGCTGGGATGTGCACACAGCAACCCTTGGGGAAGTGCTCTGGGGACAAGCTTTCGTCCTGAAGGCAGTATGGTGATTTCAAAACCAAGAGAGCCGGAACGTGTCTGCTAAGTTACGAGAGAGAAGGAATCCTGGCTGGCGAGACCACGTAGAGAATTTGTGGGCAGTGGGGACGGGCAAAATGAGGCCACGCTAAGGTTAATCTGTGGGCCTGTTACATGCCGTGGAAACCGGAGATAAACGTGTAGCGTTCTTTACTTTCGCTGGAGCAACTTCATTTTTTCCTTGAGTCACTGTTCCTTGAAGTTGGCTACGTGGCGGTGTTCCTTTAATAGGAACAGACAGATTTGAAAAACAGACTTAATCTACTCTTTCCTCGTGACTTTACTGCTGCATGGGAACCTGGCGAAATTTCTGCTCACTTGCTGCTCACACATACGGGTCCCGGGGAAGGAGAGAAGGAAGACAGGAGTGGGACGACACAGACAAAGGACAGGCCACAAGAAAGCGGGCTGTCCTCAAGCCCCCCGGTGTCATCTCAGGAGGGACGTCACCTGCTGTCAGAAGCCGCCACTTCCTTGGTGTTGAAACAGCACAGAGGATGGCTTCTCCACCACAGCACACCTACTCCACCTACTGCGTCGGGCACAGTAGGCACGCTTGGCTTTGGAGGCTTTATTTCCTCAGCTGCCCAGCGTCAAACATGAGCTCCACTTTTCCTACCTTACTCACAACTGATCTTCAAACTCCTTTGCTAGGTCCTGCTCCTTTGTCACCCCCAACTATCAGGACACTCGGTTTCCTCTTCCTCTGGTTTCCGTTTTTGAGTTAATTTTGTCTGGTCTTCTCACTTTCACTAGCCTGTCGGGGAAGATATCTAAGCTCAGGTCTTCAGGCCAAGTCTCCCCCAAATCTTGCCTTGTTTGTCCACCTTTCCTTGGGACCTCACTGATCAGATGCCTACTAGACACCAAACTTTAATTTTATGTCTCAAAACAAAACTTCCCCTCACTCCCTATTTTTAAAAAACTTCTTGATTTTTCTATTCCTAACTGGCTTCCTTAAGTGACCTCATTTGTAAAACCATACCAGTCAAAATTAAAGAAAACACTCTCCCTGCTTTCGGTCACTCCCTCCATCCAACCCGCTTGCTAGTGCCTCCTGCTCGGCCTCCAAAGGAACCTGGAATTTGACCTTTACTTGGCTTGAACTTCATGACCACCGGAAGCTCTCCCGAGGTCTCGGACTGCAGGGTCCTAGCGGGCTTCCCTTTCTCCACTCATGCTTCTCTGAATTCCACTGTCTGCCCTGAAGCCGGGGCTGTGATTTTAACAACAAAAGCCATTCCCAGATATTAAAAGGTTCCCATCACACTTAGGATAAAACGGAACTCCTTTCAGAGCTGGGAATCCAGGGGAGGCACCTGGCTCCTCTCTTCCTGGCTTCCTACCTCCTCCCTTCACTGGGAATTCCCATCCTTCTTCAAACCCTGGCCTGTCCTGTCTCCATCAAAATCCCCGCATCGCTACTTTCCTTGAATCCTTCTACACTGATCCAATGGCCTCTGTCCACAGAAGATAGCCCTGATTTTCCTGTCTTAAGCAGCGTCCATTGGCTTTCTAATGCTTTCCATCCCGTTTCCTGTTATGTTTTTCTTCCGGTGTATTCTACATTATATTAGCACTTACTTGTCCCACAGATATCACCGTCTACTTGTGCAGATTCTCAGGTTTTGTGCCACTTAGCAATGGGATCGTATTCTGGAAATTTCTGTCATTGCACTAATGTCTTAGAGCATGTTTACACACACACACAAGAAAGATGGCGGCTATGTCACCGCCCGAGACAATCTTAAGAGACTACACCGTCCATCTGGGTCAGTCCCTGCTTGTGTCTTGTTCCTGCTTATCTGCAGAGCCTGACATCGAGCCAAGTGCTTCACGAATGGCTGCTGAGGGGGTAAATAAATAGAATACTAGACCAAAATACGAGAAAACTAACACCAGAGGCTGCCCGATTTTTTACCGTAAGAAAACTGGCGTTAAAGTGTGCTATCAAAACCAGTAAAGTGATACAGATTTCTGAGTGTCTTCTCCAAGAGACTGCTCTACAGACCTCAGGGAAAGGACGTGCCTGTCTTGTAGGTTAGTTCTTTATCTTGTCTTCCCTTCCTGTGCTATGGGGATATATGGTGACATATTTGTATCAGCTCGGGAAAAACTGAAACAAGTTCTTTCCATGCAACGTAGTCTTAAGATCTAACTTCACTCATCTCAACTGGATCCACTGCTACCACCTCGTGGTACACTGCCACGACTGACGCAAGAGCTCAAGGAACCACAAGGGTGGATGGTTACAGAGTAACTTAATTTGGGGGAAGTAATAGATTCTTTCAAGTCCTAGTGCAGTGCGGGTGAAGTTTGTCCTGGTTGACTTTGTTGATACTTTCAATTCGCAATCCTGAAAAATAAAGGAAGCTCTTTTTTGGAAGCTGGGGCAAAGCAAGCCACCCTCTGTGTACGAGCACGTGTGGGCTGCATAATGCCCACAGCCACTCTGAGCGCTAGATGCTGGCGTGCCCACGTCGGGGGAGGAAACGCCACAGCTGCGGGAAGGCGCACGGCCCTGGCCTTCTTCCCTTTTCCTGTCATCTTCCTTCCTTCTCTCTCTCACAATTCCTCTTTCCCCCCCTCCCTCTCTCCCTCTTTCCTCCCTTCTTTCTTTGTTGTTAGTTTTTGGGGTTCTGATGATCACATCCTGGGACACTCTGAGTTCTAAGCCCAGGTCTTACTTTTTATTTTGAGACAGCACCTCACTAGGCTGCTCTTGTAACCCTCCGGGCTCAGGCTCCCTTGCAGCTAGGATTACAGGCGTGAGCCACGGTGTTCAGACCTACGGCTGCTCCTTGACCAGGGTACGAGTTCCTGCCTCCCTAGAAGCTGTGCCACACTCTCTGACTAGGCCTCTGTCTGGAGAGCCTTTCGTTCACAGTTGCTTCCTGGCCACAGTCAGTAACAAAGTGCAGCAGACGGGAGAACAGGTGGGGTTAGAATGGCAGAAGTGAATGGCACTTGTTAACTTTTAGAATTTGAGTATTTCTTTTATTGGTGCTTGTTACTGACCTAGTTTTTCTCTGCAGTATCAGGACTATTAATATATGAATGTTGTAAGAGACCCCACTCTAATTGCAATTAATAGACAAATAAGCGTACTGTCGTTCCAAAGTAAAACAAAACACTGTGGTGTTTGATGTGTACTTTCACCAACAGTGTGAGGACATCATGGATTGCTTACCACAGGAAGGGAAGAATGTTACAAACTCATTTATCACCAGCTGCAGACATTGTTTAGACAGAGTGACTAGATTAAGAGGTTCCACAGACCTGAAAGCTACTCCTATTCTATTCAACGGAATTGATTTATTGGTGAAGCTTTCCCGATACATCCGGCATGCATAGAACTATTGAGGAATCTGGATTACTCATCACCCTTTTCAAAGAGTCAAAGGATGGATTTGTAAACTTTGTCCCTGCACTAAAACTTCTTGGGTGTTATACTCATGGCCTCAACATTTGGCCCTTTCTCTTGAGAAAGCACGGGGAGTAGAGTCAGGTAACTAAAGAGGAAGCACTCTTCCAATACACTCCCCCTCAAGCACTGGAGTCTACCTAAGTCTTATAATCAATTATTTAAAAATGCATACCAGTTTCAAGCTCCTAATGTTAGGACAGGCAATGAGAAAACAAGGATGAGTAACTTGGGAAAGGATGTGTGTGTAAGCAAGTCCTGTAGGAGCCACCTGAGGTCTCCCACAACCATGGGCACGTCTGCGGAGACGTGAACAATCGATCGATCGGGGTGGGGTGCACAGGAAGCACGCAAGCCCGGGCTCCTGGAGGTGGAGGACAGGCAGGCCCAAGCCGCACACAGCCAGGCGGACAGAGCCCACCCAAGGCTGGGAAGGAAGTATCTCCAATTCCAAGGCACAGCTGTTCCTCATGGGAGAATGGCTTATTTGCATCCTAGTTATTTCTTTAATTTCCCGAGAAATGTGTTTTCATTCCTTTTTTTGTTCTGATAATGCTTCCCAGTAATGTTGGAGAGAGCGCCTTTTCTCTATTCCTGTGTTTAACAAAAAAGGGTGTTATTTTTTTCTTCTTGGCTTCTCTCCGTCTTTGATTAGTAAACTTGGGAAAATAATTGGGCGTCTTCCACTTAGTCTTCATTCCTTCCCCGGGGAGAGCTTCGGGAAGCCGGCTGAGGTCCCTCTGTTGCTGTCCGGGCTGTGGTCCCCATGGACCTTGGCCACCCCCGCCCTTGGGTTCGGTTAGCACTCCTCCCAGCTCTTGGGCCTCTTGAGGCCCAAGTGGGTATCTTCTCCTTTGTTCTTGACAAGCCTTCCACTCTGCAATAACTTAGGCCACTCAAATCTATGCAGCTGCGTAACAATTTCACTCGCAACGTGAACTAAACAAATTCTAAGAAAAACAGTGCCACGGAAAGACATTTCACTTTTCCCCGCACAATAGCGGAAGAGCAGGTCTTGAGTTCAGAGGCGAGAGGTGCACGCGGGTTGTGGGTGGGTGTGCAGGAAAGAAAAAGGCTGCAGTGCAGGAGATGCGCTCAGAGGCCAGACCGAGCCTGCCGGAGGGAGCATCCGGTCCTGAGAAAGCGCGCGGGGCGGGCGCCCACGTGCACACTGCGCACGCACGCACGGCGCAGGGCGCGGGCTGGTGAAAGACACTAGCACGACAGGAAACACGGAGGGGCAGGCGGCGCGTGCTGGGCCTGGTGACGCCCGCGTCCTGGGCTCTGCGCCTGCGTTGTGACGGGCAGCAGGGCAGGCCAGGCTGGCGCGGGAGGGGCCCTCGGAGACCCCACTCCCACCTACAGCACACGGCAAACTGGAGACATTGTAAAAGTACGCGTAGACTTCTCGCAGCCCATGTGAAACACACCGAAATCACCAGAAAAGCTCAAATATACGAGACCAGAGGACAGCGATGCAGGAGCCCAGAACGTCTGCAGGCGAAAGGGCGCAACAGCGCGTGCGGGGCTGGTGGGCCTGGGCTGCGCCCACACCCTGCCCCACGCAGAGGACGTCGAGAATACATAGGCCACGTGGAAGTCGAAAACCGAGCGCTCGGGCAAACCGAGAGGAGCAATCCGCACGGGAGAAGCAGGCCAGGGAGCGTTGGTAAGCTTGGAAAGGCCTGCGGCTGTGAGCAGCGCACAGATACCGAGCCTGCAGCCGACTCTAGAGGGCATTTCACAGCCAGATGTGACCGCACGCTCTTGTAACCCCAGCTAGTCCCGACGCTGAGGCAGGAGGAGCTCCAGTCTGGCCTGGCCCAGGCAGCTTAGTGAGACTGTGTCCCAGATTAAAAATAAAATAAAAGGCGGCAGGCATACAGCGCGGTGGGAAGGCCTGGGCTCCCGGACCAGGGCACCCTGCGCAGCTGGGTCTCGCGGTGGCCACCTCGAGGGCAGCTCCAGGGGCTGCACTGGGTGGGCAGCACTGAGCAGGGTCCCGTGGAAGACCTCGGCACGCGGGCCCTTCCCGCGTCTCAGGAAAGGGACTTCCGCAACCATGGTCCTGTTTCCACCCTGCCTTCCGCCTGGCATCAGACGCTGGCGAGGGGTCCCGTCGGCCGTCAGCCTGGCTCGCCCCTGCGGAGGAAGAAGCGATGCCCCAGGTTCCGCGCTACTCACTAGCGGATCAGTCCGCCGCCCACCTCTGCAGGCGGAGTGCCCCGCTGCCAGACAGCCACTCCGAACGCACGCGTGCGAGTCACACGCCGATATCGGGATGGTTTGCAAGATCATGACGGAGAAGGCGCAGTGACGTCAGGGGAGTCAAAGGAGGCGCCACTGCACCATGGCCAGGAGCAGGGACATGGCCTCCGTGCTGAGGGGGGCCGGGAGAGGGCGCTGAGGCGGCCGGTACAAGGAGACTCTCCAGGGTTCCCCAGCTCGCACACCTGAGACCCTGCAACCTCCTCCGCTCCTCAGGGCAGCTGGTGCCCCCATGGGATGAGGCCAACTGGTTCATTTTTTCTCTTTTCTTTTTCCTTCCTTCCTTCCTTCCTTCCTTCCTTCCTTCCTTCCTTCCTTCCTTCCTTCCTTCCTTCCTTCCTTCCTTCCTTCCTTCCTTCCTACTAGGGTTCGAGCCCAGGGCCTTTTGCACTGAGCTATACCCCCAGCCCATTTCTGTTTTTGGTTTTTGAGACAGGATCTCGCTAAGTTACCAAACTACCCAGGCTGGGTTGAAATTTGCCATCCTCCTGCCTTAGCCTCCCTGGCCGCTGGATTCCAGGCCTCTTGCACCAGTTTGGCAAGCAGCCCCACCCGAAGACATAGGAAAGGCCGCTGGGAGGTTGGGGCAGCCCGCTGCTGTGGACACCCCCTTCCCACAGGAGCCTGGAATTTCATTTCCTCACAAAAAGAAGCACTGCCTCCAAGAGCAGCTCCTGAAGCAGGGGAACCGGCCGCAGCAGTCCCACGTGTGGGCTTCTCCGAGGGGGACACCCAGGCTCCCTTGCAGAGGAGCCCCTCTCCTCTGCCCATCTGGGAAGGCGATCTGCAGGAGGCCCCCAGATGCGCTGAAGGTGGCCCACCGAGGCCGGAAGTGCCCACAGCAGGTGGAACCCCTGGAACTACTAGCCAGAGGGGCTCAGGCCAGCAGCGCCTGAATCTCCCTCTATTTGCTCCTCCATTTGGAAAATAAAATGAATCTGCAGCAGAAGAAAAAGTCAGGATGACAGGCATTCGCAGGGGCACCGAGGGATCGAACTCGGGGCGCCTTCTCCCTAATCCATTACAGGCATTAATTAAAAGGAAGAAGGACAGACGGAAGAGGAGGGGTTTCTATGGAGGACGCGCCTGCTGCATCAGCGACCGTTCCTGGCAGGGTCTTTATTTTGCATTAAAAATTGTAAAAGCTATGATGAAATGATGAAGCCTAGTGGACTGCTGCCAGAGATGAGTGCCAGCTGCCAATCTAATAAACGTGAATGAGGACCTAGGGAGAAAGGGCTCGGAAAGAAAGAAAGAAAGAAAGAAAGAAAGAAAGAAAGAAAGAAACCGAATAGAACGTGTGCCTGCGTGGTGGGGGAGGGAGAGGGGACCCCAGCCACAGGCAGCTGGCAACGCTGAACTGCCTAGGCCCTAGTGCCCCCTGCTGACCGCCTGTGGAAGTGGCGCCTTCGGGACAGCAAGCAGTCCTGTTGGTCAGGCCGCGGAGAGGGAGGCGACGCGCTGGGCACCCTTCACGTCTAATCGCTTCTCTAACAGGTTGCGTCCTGCGTAGAGGATTCTAGAGACCACCACAAGAATCAGGCGTAACCCCGGCGCTTCTGCATCTTTTTGCCCTCATTCAAAAATCTCTAATCCTCAGCTCCCCCTCTTGAAAACTGCAATTAGCGCTAATAATGTATGATTTAAAAGATAGGAATGAGGCAGAGAGAGAGAACACTCTCGTGCCAAACAAATCCAAATGCCACAGTGGGGTTATGGGCAACACTTCCGGTAACAGTTTAACCCCTTTCGCCATCATCAGACGGTACTTGGGCTGCACGTGCCAATATAACTGCTTAGCTACGGACTCCCGAATCCCTAGGGCGCCACCGAGTCCCAGGAACTGATTGGGGATCTTTAATAATCATTTCCTCAGGGTCTTTGGTGTACGGTGGATTCACCACAGAAGCCGCCACGCAAAATACATCTCACCAGCACCAATGGACGTCGGGAATCCCGGAACACGACACACCTCGCAAGTACCAGGCGTTTCTTGTCCCCGGGCAGCACTGCCCGGTGGTCCCAGAGCCCATCTGGCCAGCCACGCTCCATGCCCCGGGGCTTCACTGGGCCATTCTGGGCCAGTATCTAGTAAAGGGGGCGCCTCAGACCCAAGCACGGTGATGTGTGAACAGCCCACCCAGCTGAGCACATGGCTGAGCAGGAAGTGGCCATGGCTGAGTGGTCCAAAGCGTGTTCGGGGCACCACGGACGATTCTCATCCCAGATGGGACACGGCTACGGGGCAGTGTGCAATTCAAAATTTATGATTGCTTGTTTCTGCTATTCCTTGTGTAATATTCTGTGTCTCCAACTGGCCATACGTAACCTTCAGAAGGGACTCGAGAGGCAGAGAGAACCCCAGAGGCAGCGTGCAGCCTGTCAGTCCCTGGCTGCGTCGGGGTGGGTTTTCTGGTGATGCACCTGACAATGGGCCGCCTACACTCCTGTAAGCTACCCCTTGACCCCACGTCTATGGGGGACCCTTCCCCACGCTCCTGTAAGTGACCCCTTTAAACTTCTTGGTTCACAAAGTTGGACTTCTGTGTAATTGCTACTTTGGTCTGGCGAACTAATTTTTTCTCACATCTCCCCAGGAAATGTTTCATGGAACACACAGACATGAGGTGGACCCTCGGATACGGGCAGCAGGTGACTGTGTGTGCTCCCGTGATCATATGGGTGGAGAAAGCAGTCATGGGGACGGCATGGGGGAGGTGAGGGTGCTCCTGGGTTACTGAGTCCCCACCAGTGCGGGGCTCCGGCCCTCTCTGGTCTCCATTTCAGAAGCCAGTGTCCCAGTCGAGTGCTTTCCAGAAATGAGGCCTCTCACACTGCACCCCATTCTGCTAGCTCGCCAGCTGCACAACATTCCAGGTAATTCTCACGCACATTCAGTTGAGAAACCCCTACTCAGCCATTTGGGATATAAAGTCCCTCTCAGCAAGCCCAAGTCAATATTCAGTTTGTATATGCAGAATAGTTATTTTCGAGACCTGGCCTTATTGTGACCACATGCACTGACAGCTGCAGCGCTTGAGAAGATGAAATTAGGAAAGAAAATTGTGACTGAAGATAATAATTTTAGCTGGTCCTGAAGGTGCCTTCCTCTGATCTCAGCACTCAGGGAGGCTGAAGCAGGACAGCAACTGCGAACTCAAGCCCAGCCTGGGCATCTTAATGACCCATCCAGGCCCTGTCTCAAAGTCACAACTGAAAAAATGGGCTGTGGGTACACTCGGCATGAAGGCCCTGGGCTCGATCCTCAGCACAAAAAAAGAAAAAAACCTTTACGGGCCTCAAAAGAGACGAGAATGCACTTTCGAAACCCAACATTGCACTACACTTCAAGTTTTTATAGCTTTTAAGTACTAATTTTAAGATAATACATATTGGTATTAATAACGTGCAGATTTTATACCTTCCCTTAGTACCTCTGTTGAAATAATTTTCAAACATAAACTATTCAATTAGAAATGATTTCAAAAAGAGACTCAAGTCTAATTAGACTTTTGAAAAATCTAATAAGCCTGCACATTCCATTAAAATATAATCGCCCCATCTTTTTGCCAGAGTCTTTTGAAACTGAGATGTTACTCTGAGTTGTAAAAACCGGATCGAGGAGCCGGCAGCAAATACACCAGAGGCCTCAAGACACGCTTTGAAGGAGACCCAGAAAGGAAATACGTGTGGCAGGCCAGAGAAGGGGACGCACGCTCCTCGTGCCCACGCTGCACCCCACCTCCACCTCGCTCCCACCCCCACCCTCTCTTTCAGTGCTCTGCTTCCCTTCGCCACAGCTGTGCTGCCTACCCCAGGCTGGAAGGCAGTAACACACACACACTCCACGGAGAATCACGCCTTTCTAACTGGCTCTAGCTATACACAACTGTTCACTCTTCTGCCTTTGGTACACTGGCTGTCGGTGAAGAAAGCCATCACAGGAAACCAGTGGCCCCTGAGTAGACGGACACTTGGCCCTTCTCGCCTTCCCTATGGAGACCATGGACCCTCAAGAGAGGAAGTCACGCAACTCCGTGAAGATGTCATCTGTGAAATTTCCTGCTGGATCAAGGAGGGGAGCTGTAGGACCCACGTGGGAGAGGTTTTGGGACCTCTATGTCCTTCTGGGTCCATTCAGCCCTTCTATACTTCTTTGGCTTATATTCTATCCAAAATGGAGTCTTAACTACACAGGTAAAACCTCTGGGGGTATGTCCTTGTAGAGTTATAGAAATCTTGAAGTCGTATGGATTTCACGATGTGCGTCATTTTCATGTGTGTGAACTTTCCTTTAACAACATGAAAGGCTAAGGTTCACTGTCACTGAAGGTGACCGCTGAGACTCAGGAAGAAGATTAGAGAAGGTGTAGTCCAGTAGGTGGAGGGATTCTGCCCTCCCTGTTCCACGGAGGGGAGGGGTCTTTTGTAACAGAGAAAGAACTTAACTCAAGAGAGTATCCGGCATCCCAACCTGTTCACTTCTTTGAACAGAATTTAGCATAGTCCCAGGGAACAACTCTTAGTTTTTTATTTGTGTTATGAAGCTGACGCATCTCACGGAGCCAAAGGCTTCAGTCAAGATCATGCCTTTGAAGAGCATTAGGGTCCAGAATAACTATCTTTTCCTACTCCAACTCACCATACCAAAGACGGCAGCTTCACGATGGGAGTCTGTAACGCTGTGGACAACTGTATCGGTCACAAATATTCAGAACACATGTTCTATCTAGACTCATCTACAGAACTTGCCAGGCTTCTTGCTCCCATTTCCAGTGAGACCCTGGAGCTCCCTTCACCTTGCTTGTTTATAGAAATAAACTCTTTGACATAGGAACATTACATTGTTGGTATTTTCAATGGCGACATAGGCTCAACATATGTACCTACAAAGCACATCATCTCTGTGATTAATTCTCATCTCTGTGATGAGAATTAAGGACGAAAGAGAAAATGAAAGGCTGTTGCAAATGATGGGGCCTCTAGCTCAAACGCTCCACTGGCGTGAAAACAGACAAGCTTCAAGGGGTAGGAAGAAACACCAAGATCAACGCGAAATTTTGGAGATGTTGCAATGTGCCCAGCACACAGGAAACAATGAGAAAAATCAAAACTATTTTTTCATAGTATGAAAGTGATGCATATGTTGATTAAAAACTGATCTGGGAACTGAAATAAGTCTAATTTTCATCAGAGAAAATTTCAATATTTTGACTGGCATTCTGATCTAGTACTTTCCTTACCTCTCCTTCCATCTCGTGGGAAACTGTGACCAGAAGTTGTAGTTTTGGCTCACCAAGTCAAGCTCCCTGCTTTCATTTACTTGCTTACATAATGGGATTTCATACACCATACAAATAATAATTCTATCAAAAATAACACGGGGTGAGCATCCCGAATTTGAAAACCCAAATTCTCCAAACTTTTGGAACTTCTGAGCATCTACAGGATGCTCCAAGTGGAAAATTCCACACTTGGCCTCCGGTAGCGAGTCCTAGTCAAAACACGGTTATACGCTAAGTGATCTACATAAAACCACTTTCAGGCCATGCATTCAAGGTGCATATAAAATATAAATGTGATCTGTGTTTATATTTGCCTCCTATGCCCAAGATATCACATTATGCATATCTGAAACTCTGAAAAAACACACACTTTGAAAAAATTCCAAAATTTGGGGTCGGGGCCACTCAGCTGGCACCATTACCACAGGCTCTCCTGTCGCTGATCAGTTCTCAGGCACTTGGCAAGTGACAGGTCATTCTCATCTCGCAAGGCCTAGTATGAAAGTGATGGGACCAGAGTCATATTCCCGATGAGGAGAAAGCAGGTGCTGGCAGACACCCTGGCGGATCCCTTCCCCGAGATCAGGTGTGGTGGGACCGCGATGGTCTGCGCTTCTTCCGCTTGGCTTTCAGTTTCGAATTGTCTTTCCAGTTCGCTTCTTTCTCTAGGGTTTTCTCCCGTATGTGCAACGCTGGTTCCTCTGCTGTTACGCCTTTAGGTAATGACCAGGAGGGATGATGGGAAAACCACCATGAAGCAAGACGGGATGTTTAAGAGGAGACTGAGCCACGAACTCAACCCTTTCAATGAAGGGAAAAATCAGACAAGTTAACTCCCTGCAGCAAAACTCGCAGCCTGTTTTGTAAACATGGAGGTGTTTAATGAAAGACGGTTTGAGTGATGCTTTCCAAATACGGGCCCTATCTCCCACACATTTTGGTGACAGAACCTGCACCCACACATGAGGGTTCGATCCTGCTGTCAGAACAGACCTTCATGGCCCCGTGCAGCCAGGCACAGGAGGGAACACCAAGGCTGGAGAGAGGCCCTCACAGCCAGGCACGGGCGGGAAGGGGAACAAACGCAGGGAAGAGGTAAGTCATGACACATCGGGCATGAGGTATGTCCACCTGCGCAGTTGAGAGCTCCAGATTCAGCATCTCCATCGAATACACTCTATTTACACATTTCCCTTGATTCTTACCCAATAACTGATTCTGTTCCCCGTGTCTTTACAGCCATTATTTAGAAGAAAAGGTTTGCTTCGAAGGGCTGGTACACAAGTACCAGGATATTAACCACTAGCTTCAAATGCAGTTTTAATCTACATAGTTTTTTTTCATTGGCAATTCACAGAATTCAATTTGGGAATTCACTGGTCACCCTGGGGAACTCGTAATCTTCAGAACTGAGAAGCCTGGATCTCAAACCTCGAGCTAAACCATGCAACGGACGTGAAAGGAACAACATTTCCTGTGAACACCACGATAGGGCTGTCGTAGAAACAACCATGATCTTTTAACAATTATTCAATTAACTGTTTTTCAGTTATTAAGTGCCAACGGCCTCAATATCCCAAGCTGTCAACTGATGAGAAATTTAAATGACATCTATGACCTCCCCGCATCTCTACTAAGTTAAAAGAGTTATCATTAAACATGTGTGGAGTGTCTTCTTCCCTGGCCCCAAGATATTTTTAAAAGGTTTTATAAACTAGTCTCCTTTGAAAATTTCTGTCATCAACCTGCCACTTCACAGTTCAGAAACATATAAAGACGCCTCCATAGGAAATTATCCTCTCTGCATATCTAAAGTGCCCTCCAAAACACAGATACAATCCTGTCCCTCTGATCGCGGGCAGCCCCACAAGCACTGTCCTCTGATGACCAGGCCTGCATCTCCGTACGGGGCTTCCCTACCACCTCGCTGTACGCCTTTCCATTAGCACACTAACGGCAGAATGAGAAGAATAAATAATAAGATATGGTCTTTACCCTCCAAGATCCAGCATGGTAAAGTCTAAGTGGAGCGATGGCATAAACCTACCAGCTATCTGCAAGCGGGCTATTCCGCCATGATCAGTCAGTCTGCAACAGAACAACAACAGAAATCCGAAGCTTTATGGAGCCGGCCTCCGCGGGCCTGAAGTGCTTCCTCTGGTTTAGCTGGTCCTTTTGAAAGTACTGTTCATGGAACAGCATTAAAGTACAAGTACTGACAGTGAAAATCACACTCCTATAGACTCCTATGTCCAAAGACCCCAGATATGATACTGACTGACACATCTGGTGCGTGTGTGTGTGTAAGCACATGCTAGGAAAATAACTCACGTCTGACATCAAGCTTTGCTTTGCCCCCTCTTCACGAACAGCTGAGGGCTAAGAAGGCTTCTGACCCCGAAGTGGGTGGAGAAATCGCTGCAAGGTGGGGCCTGCAAGAATCTCTGTCTTTCTTTCACCTACTAATTATAATGTTCTAGTCTAATCTGATCGCACCACTGTGATCATTGATGTGAACGTGGAGGACGGGAAAGAAATGGCATGTAGAAATTAGTTTTCAGAGTGGCAATCTGGTTTATCTTTTCTTAGAGGGGAGGGTGTTGTTTATGGATGAGCTTGCTTTTGCCACCGCCAAAAAAGCAGCTTCTCCCCCTAATTTTTCTTCTATGTAATCTCCATGTGGTCCCCAAATGCTTAGCCTTACCCACCAAATGCTATAAAATCTGTGTTTTGATCTCACAGATGGAAAAGACTTACTCGCTCATGGAGCTTACATCCCTCAGAAGAGAAGCAGCCACTCACCAAATACCATTTTCCCACCTTGCAGCTCCAAGACCTCACAGATTTTCTAACCAAACTTACCCTTTCCTCCTTCACTTTTATGACAATCGGAAGCCAACACCAAGAAACTCTGTTTCCGTCTGTCTCTTACTGCTCTCAGGACTAGGCCTTTTCTCTAGAAGCCCGCTGGTCTCTCTAGGCTCCTAGACAGATGCATAGGCCAGGAGTGGGTGGTCCATTCTCATCCTTAGGTAGAAGTGAGCCTGTCATTCCCTAAATAATCTTGAAGAGAGCCCTGAGCACCCTCTTCCTTCACCTGGCAGCCTTGCCTGCACCAGTCTAAACCTCCTGAATGATCCACAACCACACCTGACTTAAAGGTTTCTCTGGCACTCAGATCTCCACGCAGGAAACCTACATTTTGATTCATCTTTGCTCCCAAGTCAAGTGAGGACAGACTTCGGTCTCCAAGGTCATGGGCTTTGAGTTCCCCCTGACTGTCCCAGGCATAAGAATGAAGATGGCAGGATCAAGATATGTCTTCTGAAGAACATAGTCAGGACACTTTTTCATATGCAGACAGACCATCTAAGACAGATGGACTCATGTTCTTGCTCAGTGTGAAATGTGCACCGTTCATGCGTCAGGCACAAGGCAGCGCCACAGCCTCCCGTCTTCAACTCTCTCCTCCGGGTGATCTCATCCTGACACTGCTCTTTTCTCCCCCATCCTGGTCTCCCTTTTCTGCCTCACCCGACACCTCTTTCCTCTCTATCACTCCATCTCTCCACCGGGAAACAGAAGCTCAGCAATACTAGTCTCGGGTTTAGGAGGCTGAGCTGAAGTCCTCTGCCAGACACTGAAGGCAGTGGGATGGTAGAGCCAGGCTACCTTTCCAAATTCCTCTTTCCTGCCCACAGGTAACAGAGCTTCAAGCTCTGGTAGAAATATGTCACTTCTGTCCAAAGTTTTCACTGTCCCTGGCTGCTAGTGCTTTCCTCTTCTTTTCAATTCTTGTTCTTTCAACCTTCTGAAACATGCCTGTGACATTTGCCTTATCTTCCTATCTACTGTGAGCTATTTTTGTCCCAGGTTGTCTCACAGAAATATGTAGTGTGCCAACTGCACATGTGTATCACGTGTTTTTTTATGTGTATAACATGCTTTGGCCGTATGTCATCTTCCCACATAAACACCAAGAAAAAGGGTCTGCTCACAGGCTAACCCTCCAGTGGATGTGTGGATAGACAGATGGGTGGGTGGGCGGATGTATGGGTGGGTAGGTGGGTGGTTGGTAGATGGATGGATGATGAGTAGGTGGGTAGGAGGGTGGGTGGACAGGTAGGGGGTACAAGGGTGTGTATGGATGGATTGCTGGGTGTGTGCATGGATGAATGCCTAAAAGAATACTAGGCAGATATTTTGACTGCAGGCCTTTGTTAAAACAATCTTGCTAACATGCAAATACTTCAGCAAGGAGATGGAAAGAAGAAAGTGACAGGAAGCTGCTCTCCACAGACCTTCTGAGGCCGCCAGAGATGCTGAGTAGAAATGTCAGAGCCCGCGCAGCTGCGGAGCTGGGCCTCAGCCTCTTTGAAGAGACCAGCGAGCGCCTGGCTCGCACTGTCTTTCTGCTCTTTGTCTCTGAATCAAAAGGGAAGGAGGCAAGTTGTGGCCCTAAATATATTATTCAGAATGTTGACTTAACTGCCTCAACTGTGTTAAGTTATGTCTGAACTAAAAGACGACCGCTTGCATGTTTCCCTTTATGGAACCTGTTAACTCAAGCATGTATTTAGGATTTTTTAAAAATGCTAAGAAAGACATACCCCTCCCACTCTCCATTTAAAAATAAATATTCATATACATATGTATTTATATGGAGCTGTGTGCTAAGGAAACTGCTTATGACTGCAAAAACACCGAGTTTACAGCCCTTAGCTCTTAAATTTATAAATAATGGAGGAAGGCCAGGTTTCTAGGTTAGACAGTGTAGCAGAGGGATTTTTCTTATTTCTAAATTCTAACTTACCTATGTTAGAATATGCACTATTTAAATACTCATTTGCATTTTCTTAGGGAGTCTTGACCAGTTTATGACAGTCCTGGGACCAAGGCTCTCTGTTAACACAGCCCACGCCCCTCACCGTGCTCCCAGGATGCTTCTGGGGGGAGCAAGTTTCCACTCGCATCTCCTGACAGCTGGACTCCTCATCCCAAAGCAACAGGAAGGGGCATCCCAAGCACCCTTCGCTTCCCTTGGGGCAGGATCCTGGAGACCAGCTGAAATCTCCCGCGCAGCACATACAAAGCGAGACATTTCTGTGTCACACTAACTATTTTATCTTAATGCGACAGCTATGAAAACTCAGAACATTCATACTATCATGAGGAAAGGACGCAGACTGATTTTCCTAACACACACACAGCCCAGGTGTACTGCAGTGTGATATTCATCTTTCTACTGGGTAAACATTTCTTAAAAATGAAAGAATGAAGAGTAAACAAGGCGTGAAATGAATATAAATCTTGAATATTATTGGTATTTCCTTGAGCAGAAATCTTCACTGTGATCCTCTTACATAAATTGCAATTGCTCTAAAAATGTATCAAGCTCTTCAGAAAACTCTTAAGTGGTATGCTTAAAAGAAAAAACCCATACATGCTATTTCAAAAGAGAGTATTTAGTGGTGATATAACATTTAAAAATATTTTGAGCTTCATAAATAATATTTTTAAATGCATTGATCATATAATTTGAAATGTTTACAGCTCTAAGCATAGAAATAAACTGTAAAACTTGTAAAAACAGCCTATGTTGGGAGTAAGCACAATTCTTTTGAAACCTACTAAACTTGGCAACAAATTTCATACATAGCTAAAGTGATTTATAATAAAAAAAGTTGACTCAAGCTCTTTTAACAGGTACTCGTTCCCGTCACTTCACAGCTGCAAGTGGAGCAAGCACATTCGACCCAGTTCTCCACAGAAAACACAAAGCCCAGGACACACAGCGGATGACAGAGAACAGTAGCTTCTCAGACATGGGGAGGAGGCAGTAGGTCTTAGTATTCTTAAAATTAAAAAAAAAAAAAAAGGAAGACAGTTCCTACTAACTGAAAGTCTTTTGTGTAAAATCAGAGTGATTTCGAATGAAATAAATTAAATTACAGTGATTTACTTTTGGTTCCGCAGATCAGTCCATTTTTAGTTCCGTGGGACTCACTGTGTGGAGCCCATCCAGGGGTACAACGGGAGGCGCGGCTTTTAGGGATCGCATGCAGTTTAACCACTGTGTCTTCTCCTGCCTCGAGTGACAAGATGTGTTATGGATTGGAGAAGGCGCAGTGCTTCCGAGCGGGATGGTCGAAGCCCTGTCGAAGACATGGCTTGGTCGCACATGCCTGGCGTGCGCTGCCGAGGCAGCGGGGCTGCTCTGATGAAGGTGGATAAGGATGCGAACTGGTTCTTCAGGATTGGAGCACAGTGGGTGGAGGGCCCGCCAGAGGCCGGTGGCATGTTTGAGCCACGTCTCTCCTGCTACTAACGTTGGTTTTAAGGATGGCTGTTCTAAGATTCTAACATAAAAATACCAGGATGTATAAAGACATGAGACTCTGTAACTGTAACTAGGTGTGTACTGTCATGAACAGTGACACTAAGATCAGCAGAGTGGCACTACACAACCTGCCTTTGCTTGGGGGGGGAGTGCATTACAAGGTCACTCACGATGCAACGTGCCCGCGCTAAGCTAAAACTAGAACACGTGGGATCTGACGAGAATGACCTTTAAATTCTGTACTGGTATTTGTACAAACCGAAAAATTACAGTCATCCAAAATATGACAAATAATTCAAAATAAATAATACTATGGATCAGAAATAACCAAATCCAGCCCATGGCGTCAGACTGGGCACAACTAATCATTTTGTGGGTAAAGCACAGTCAGGTTGCTCGATGCCCAAACTGCTGCTGGTTTCTCTCAGATGAGATTTCAGGGGAAAGTGGAGCTTATGACTGCGTGTGTATAGGAGGGTAGAGAGAGAGAGAGACAGAGACAGAGAGACAGAGAGACAGAGACAGAGACAGAGACAGACAGATATAATAGCATCAGGTCACTTCTATACCTAACATGACTCATCAACAACCCACCCAAAGCCACACCTACTGCAGAACTTCCTAACTAAGGTATCTGTATATCTTCATGTCTAAATCTCTCTGTATACACTTCTGCCTCCTTCAGTTTCCTGCACAGATCAGAGATCCTGCCGAGATGGAGAGCCAAAGGGACCGAGGAAAGCGTAATACACAAACACTGCCCAGAATAGTTGTTTTCTGAAATGCGAATATAGGGGAAACAGAATGAGTAAGAATTCAAGGGTTTCCCATGGCATACTTGTCAGGAAACGCTAGAGCCGTCACGTGGGAAGTCTACGTGTCCACCCAAGAAGATGCTGCGTACTCCGTGGGCAGCAGCACCCTCTTAGGCACCGGGACCCTACAGGAAGTTTCACAGCACATGACGTCCGACCTCAAGGATGTCATTTTCCAGGGGAAGGCGATAAGCAGTCCGCACTGGGCAGGCTGCAGAGCTGGCAGAGGCACGGTGTACTCGGGGGGAAGGCAGGCCAGGGAGAGGCGGAGGGAGCGGGTGTGCAGGGAGTAAAGAAGAGGGCGGATTTTAAAGTGTGCTCAGGAAACGTCCCACTGAACATGCAGCAGAGGTGAGGAGAGGGGTGCAGGCACGAAGGCTTGGACGCCCCACAGGGACGACGGCCCTCCAAGTCTGGGCGCCCGGCAGAGCCCACGCGACCGCCCCTAGGGTGTGCCCTTCAGACCTGGCGGTCTAGGTCATCACTGTAGCATCAATGGTCTTCATTTTCCCTTTCATTCAGGACAAAGATGGAAATACACGAAATTGTGTGAAAGCCTTTCGTTCTTCATCAAGACTGTGTGCGTCCCTCCCAGAGGTGCGGTGTCTTGAACAGGTGCCACAAGTGGCAACCGTAATGCACATCATGACTCACTTTGAAATCTTACTCCGAGCAGAGAAACCCTTTGATTTTCCAAATTCCATCTAAAAATGAGAGAGATCTGTCCACCGAATCCACTCTGAATGAAGGGAGAGATTCTGGCTGAATTTGCTTTTTGCCTCTGGCCCTGTTTTCTCACAGGAAACCAAACCATTTTTTATTGCAAACAGATGCCCAGTTGTGGGTAAATTCCTCCCGCCCGGACCCACTTTGTCCTCACAAAGGAGAGGAACCAAGAGAAAAGACTGGCGTGCTCCGATGCGGTTGGGTGTTTGAATTCAAAGGAGTTTTTCAAAGAACACATCAAACTGGACATGGAAATGGCTGGATATTGTATAGTATTTCACGGAGCAGAAAACAAACAAGACAGGAGAACTTTTATTTTCTTAGGATTCAGAGGTGGGCCTGGCGGTTCAGTCCTTCCATCTCCATTTATCCATTTATTTTCTACAAGAATGTCCTATGTCGCCATGCCTAGCTTGCGGGAATGTGGTACTAGGACTCGAACCCAAGGCCCTGCCCTTGCCAAGCAAGCGCTCTGAAACGCTGAGCTACGGCCCTAGCCCCGGGGAACGGAGAACACTTCAGCTCCCTACTCTGCTGCTTGGCTTCCTAAGTCTTCTTCTTCACCACTACTGTTAAACAACTGCAAGGAAGCCACGCCCAGCCTGAGCCAGGTGGGCACCCTGGCACCGAGGCGGCCTGGGGTCCTGCCATCCTCTTTTGTCCAAGAGACAGGCACGCTGGTCTGCAGGAGGAATTCACACTCGGCTTGGTTCTAAGTTGAAACACGCTCACCTTCACAGTCTGAGCCTACATGCCGACAGCTCGGTCCCTAACCACAGGGAAGTGGTGGGAACTGTGCGAATGAGGCCCTGCAGGAGGAAGTGAGGTCCCTGGGGATGCGTCCTCGGAGGGGACAGTGGCACTTTGGGCTCTCCTGCTCCCTCTGAGTGTTTCCTGTGCCATGACGTGACTGCCCCGCACACCAGGATGCCCTTCCTCAACAAGGTCAAGACACCGTGGACCGAGTCTTCTGACATCAGGAGCCCAAATAAGTGTCTCCTGTCTTTAAGTCATTTACTGAAGGTATTTTTTTTTTTTTTCACAGCAACTGAACACTACCACACGCACACAGACCCAGATGGCTCTGGAGTAGCTTAGCTACCATGACTATAAAGAAGAAACAGCCCTCTCTGGAAGGACCGGGGAGCGGACAGAACCTGCAGAACTGGGAAAAGGAGTAAAGCCACAGAAAGAGAGAAAAAATGCGCTGAGGGAACAATACAGCGTATTGTGGTTTGGATCTGGAATATCCCCCGAAAGTGTCATGTATGTGAATGTTACAGGTTGTCTATGGAATCATGTGCTGTTGGGAGATTGGGGCCTGGTCTGGAGGGGTGGATAACAGGCGCGTAGGCTTATCATACCTTCCACACCTGGATCCAAGAGGGGCTGGTCACTGGGAGGAGACCTGGAAGGACATATCAGCTGCTTCCTGCCTTCCTTGGAGGCCGAGTCTCAATTCGCCTTGACCTGGCTTCCTGTGTATGATGTCGTGAGGAGCCGCCTCCACCTCTGCCTCTGCCATGTAATTCCATGGCTGCCGGCCGCCCCTGAATGGACTGTGACCTTCTGAAACTGTGAGCGAAAATAAACCTTTCCTCCCCTGGATGTGTGGTGTCGGGTACTGAGTCACAGCAATGAAAGAGTGAGTGGTAAGGACAGCACAGTAAAGCGCAGAGGTCAGTAGGCATGAGTGCAGGATGAGGCAGGCTAGATTTGGGTAAGAAGATCTGGTAACTCCATGTGGGCCAGTGAGGGAGGGCCAACCTAAAGGCCAGGTGGTGCAAGTCATGAGAAGTTTTAGGCAAGGAAATATAATAACCAGACGGGACTTTGAGAATGCTCAGGAGCTACTAGAGGTCTACCTAAGAAGCCACTTTGAGAATGAGCTGAACCAGGCAGAAGCCAATGAGAAAGGCGCTGGTGCGTTTTCCACAGTTCTCTGGAGTTGCTCAGGAGATGACAGCAGCTGTGGGCTGCGACGGGGAGCGCGTTCCTAACTCAGCCCACCGCGTGCAAAGCTCTCCTCACATCTGAAAAGCTAGCAGGGATCTTGACCTGGATGGTCACTTTGACTCCACTTGCCCCAGGAGCGTGGTCACGAATGAATCTGATTCAGAACCGCCACCCAACACACTGGCCCATCCTACCGGCTCCCTGTGGACTACATGAGTGTCCTATGTCACAGCCTGTAGGCCCTAAACACACACTACAGGTCTATTCGCTGTCAGCTCTCCCTGTGTGATTACCTCTGAGTGACTAGACGGAGAAACAGCGCTGCTTGGGAGGTGACGGACCACTGGGATGCAGTGATGGATTGATTAGTACCTTTCCGGGAAGCCCACCGCATTGTGATTAGCTCAGTTCCTTCCACTTTGATTTTATCCTCGTCATTATAAAGCGGCTTTTAAGAGAGGCACATCCTTGCACAGACCAACTCCCTTTTTCATGGAACAATCCATCTGATGGCCAAAGAAAGTCAATGTTTTTACACCATTACCAGCTCTTCCACTGCGGCATCCTCAAACCTAGGCCCAAGCTGGTATGCATTAATACCTAGGATGTTACCATCATTGAAGAGCTAAACAATATATATATATATATTTATATATATAATCTATTAATTTAATGTGAATCAACCTAGTAATCTGTTTGATCCATGCATAGTTTAGCATATTTTCACATACTGTTTTTACACTGATTTTTATCATTTTCATCAGGTTTTATAACATTTTTAGTTACAAAAATCTTTTGTGTTTCCTCTGAATATTACCAAATTATTTCCACAGCTAAACACAAAGCCCACAATTAAGGACGTTTCCTCCAAACTGCTACCAGATGAAGGGAAGAATCCAGTGAGTAAACTCAGAACCACATCTAGAAATCAGACGATTTCGGATACATTTGATCATTTAATTCTTCCTGGTTTTCCATTAAAGTGTAAAAGCATCACATGATCAAGGCAGTGAATCCAGGCATTAAAAAACAGTGCCTCTGAAAGAGATTCCAGGAAGTAGTTAAAATGTTTTAGATCTCAAGCTTATGCTGTAGTCTGGACCTGGAGTGTCCCCCAAAAGCTTCATTTGTTAGGATGTGGTGGGATAACTGTGGAACTGTGTGCTGAGGGACGCAAGGCCTGGCTGGAAGGGGCAGAGGCTGGGGACTCAACCTAGAAGAGGCAGAACACTGAGGCTGGACCCAGAAGGTGGATCACCGGGACAGAACCGAGAAGGGGGTATGCAAGCTCTGCCCTCCCCCTCACCTGGCTTCTGCCCACCGTGTCAGGAGGAGCTGCCTCCACCTCTGCCTCTGCCATGTGCTTCCACCACTGTCAGCTGCCCAAGGATGGACTGTGACCTTCTGAAACTGACAGTTAAGTAAATCTTTCTTCCCTCAAATTGTGGATGTCAGGTATTAAGTCACAGCAATAAGAGAAAGAAACTGGTATCAGAGGAGTGGGGTTGTTGTTGTGACTTTACCTGACCATGTGGCTTAGAACTGGTTGTGGCAGGAGTTTAGAAAGATTTGACCACGCTGGTTGTAGAAGGCTTGGAATACTCTGGGCTGAGCTTGATGAGAGATTCTGGTCAGAGCTCAGAAGACCAGAGTATCCTCTGAGTATAGAGTGTGGCATGAAGAGGACAGGCTCGAGAAGTTTCCGATGAGGAGAACAGTATTGGCAAGTGCTCTGAACGCCATGCACAATAAACTCTGAGGGAAAGTCTGTTGGCATTTTGATCTTGACCATAGACTCTGACTGAAACTGAGATTAAGGGTCGTGGACTACTTAATCTGGTGTAGGAAACCTCAAGGCAGCCCAATGCTCACACTGTCACTTGGGTATTCTTCCAACTTTCGGCCAACTCTGTGGCAAAAGGCTTGAAAAATGCAGAGAAAAATGATATGAAAAGTTTGCAATTTTGCCAGATTGAAGGAGCAAGTGATCATGGGGAACTTAAATAGATTAGCATTTAAAAAGAAGCCAAGTACTCACAATCAGGACTACAGAAAAGATGCCTGAGGGTATCTCAGATTCAGCAAGACCCCACCCTTTACCAACTCAAAGACTTTGCTCGGGGAAGGGTATCCAGGGCCAAGGAACAAAATGTCTGCCAGAGCCAGCTGCCTAGAGCTCAGCCACCTACACACTCACAGGTCTCAGCAGGAATTCTCCAAAGGGGCGAGGCGACTGCTCAAACTTGGTGAAGACAACACAGCCCTGGCTTTACCAGCTTGCAGACCACCGAGCCGTGGGTTCACAGAGGCTCCACCCAGATATCAGGGGAAGGCCTTGAGGCCAGGCAGTGCGCCTCTGCAGGGGCAGCTCATGACTTATAAAGGAGTAGTCACAGGAGTTAACTCTTACCCTGCTGGATTTAGAACTTCTTTTGGTGTGGTTTCTATCCTCCTGCTCCTCCGTTTTCGAATGGGAATGGTTACCCTGTGCCACTCCATGTTGGAAATGCTAAACTTTTCTTTGATTTTCACAGGAATTCACAGCTGAATGTTTGCCCTGCATCTCAGAGGATACTTTGAACTTGGGGTTTTTTTTTTTTTTTTTTTGGAGTGCTGAAACTGTTAAGACTTTGGCAACTCTTAGTGAAGGGGTAAATGCATTTTGCATAAGGAGGCAGACCTGGGTCTTCTGAGGACCAGAGGCACAATGTTGTGGTTTGCATCTGCAGTGTCCTCCAAAAGCCACACATCTGGATGTGGCGGGATAACTATGAAGCTATGCACTGTTGGAAGGTGGGGCCTGGCTGGAAGGGGAAGGCAGCTGTGGCTTCACCTGGGAGGAGCGAAACACTGGGACTGGACCCAACAGGGCATATGCCGGCTCCGCCTTCCCGCCCTCTGCTCGCTTCCGTCTGCCACGCGGCAGGAGCTGCTCCACCTCCGCCTGCACCATGTGCTTCCATCATTTCCAGCGGCCCATGAATAGACTGAGGCCTCCCGAAACCGTGAGCTCAATAAATCTTCCCTTCCTTAAATTGTGGATGTTGGGTATTTAGTTACAGCAGTAAAAGAGTAACAGAGACAGCAGGGGACCAGCTGTCTCTGTAGCTCACCTCTGTGCCACCGAGGCCCCAACCTGGAGGAGTTTCACTGGATTCACCTTGCACATTACTTAAAGTATCCTGGGCTGATAATACCAGCAGCCTTGGCTTCCAAGTAGCGCCTACAGATTTATGGAGCAGGTGGCTGGCGTTGTGGGTATGATGCCATGGTTTCACTCAATTGTCATCAATTCTCAACTGAAAGAAAGAAGGGAGGAAGAGAAAGAAGGAAAAAGAGGAAAACTGGAGGGAGGGAGAGATGGAGCTAAGATGGGAGGGAGAGGGGAGGAGAGGTTCACAGGCCTCTTTAAAAGGCAAACTTGCATGGGCACCATGGTGCACAGAAGCCGAGAAATACTCAGATTTTATTCCTTCTAACAGACGAAGGTTAAGAACAGATCCTCAGCCACGCAGGCAACCAGGGCTCTCATACCTCCTCTGCCATGGGCCCTCGGGAGAGGGTGTAAGAGAGCTCTAGGGTGGTGGGCTGCTTTGGGAAGCCTCCCTGTTCTTGGTACCACGGACCTTGAAGCACCCCTTCCCTCCAGATCCAGCACCCTGTGCTGAAGAGCCTCCCCTGCCCCCACGTGCTCTCCTCCTCGCCCTTGGTCGACTGATCCATGCACCAGTGCGCCAAGGAAGAGGCGCTCAGCCCTCCGGCCTCCACCTCTGCTCTGTGGTGTAGAATCACTATTAGGGCAGCCACAGCTCATCCTGAGAAAGGGAACCTTACAACAGCGAAAGGTGGCACTGTTCATAAGGAGCAGCACCACAGGATTCCTCTGGGTCAAGTGTCACCCCACTCAGAGCAGACGGGTTTCAT
Source organism: Ctenodactylus gundi (assembly GCA_004027205.1). Lineage (NCBI taxonomy): Eukaryota > Metazoa > Chordata > Mammalia > Rodentia > Ctenodactylidae > Ctenodactylus > Ctenodactylus gundi. The sequence continues at coordinate 82,641 of PVKB01004685.1, forward strand.
ACTCCTGCCTCTTCCTGTCTCTCTGGCTTACCATATTCATATTCACGTCATCTAGCAACAGACAGCTTGTTGCTACGTGGGAAAGAGAGACTCTAGTGCAAGTTAATGTGCCTCCCCCCTTTTCAGGGTGTTCATGCCAAAGGACTTTTACACTAAGGTCACGATACACTGCGTTTCTACAAAGGTGAACATTGTGCCTGTCGTAAAAAAAGAAAAAAGTAATTAATTGTGGTTTTCTTCTTCGCATGCCAAAATAGCAATTTTCAATTTCAAACCTGTTGTACATTTGCGTGAGGGTCTAATTTACATCCATCCTCCCCTCCCTCTACTTTCTAAATGGAGCTACATTATAATACAAATTCATGCAATATTAGATCAGCAGGAAAGTAAAGCCTTTCTTTTGGCTGTTAAGCACAGAATACATCTCAGGAACACCACAGATCATGCTTGCCAGAATATTCAAAGGGATCATTCTGTATAGTTTCCTTGTCTATTATTTAGAAAGCACAGACATGAAACAGTATAAATCAGCTGGGCTGCACGTGTCTGATTTGCACATGGCTGCCTCTTTTTAATCCGAGTTCGCACAAGATGAATATAATTAGCCGGTTTCAAACTCACTGAGCTATGTTGATTATCTACAAAGTGGCATCGCCACGCACACTAGTATATCTGGACTTCTACACAGGGTGAACCAGTGGATTTCGCACCTAAACAAATGCACCCTGCAAATTAAAATGGGACAGACTTGTCGTCCAGGCAGGGAGTGTAAGTCAGGAAAGAACGGTGCTGTTACCTGAATTCTACTTTTCCTGTATTTTTCTCCGTAGGAACATTGGTAATTCAAGCATGCTGCAGATGATCTGTTGTGACTGGTTTACAAATCTCTGACTACTAAATTAAATACTGAGAAAAAACCTTTAGCGGTTTGAGATGGACACATTTTCTGTGCTTCCCCCTGGAGCCCTGCCCCTCCTCTCCCTGGTGTCTGCTGTTAGGTCAAGGGCCTTTCCCTCCCTGAGGAATCTCTACCCCCATCCTGAAAGCAGCGTATCTGGATCAGGATGTCTGCCTATAAATGAAGACAACAGAAAGCGTGTCGAACGGATTGGCTGTCAGGCAACACGTACCGTTCAAAGGAGGCACATTATTTAGCAATGCCCACTTTTAAGAAAGTGCACACGCCCAAATGTGGGTCTCTGGGATGTCAGAGACTCTTAACTGCACACACGCTGACATAGCAGCCAACTTAATTTCCTCCAGAACACCAGGCTGCGGCCCTATAAATTCTAACAATGGCCTAGAGCGAGAACCGGGATAAAACGTTGTAATAAGTGGAGAACGTATCACCACCGAGCTGCTGGTCTTCCCAGAGAAAGACAAACACGAGCCTAAACAAACAGGAAACTGGTCTGCGCGAGGACCGTGCGGTGAGAGACACGCTAGTGACCCAGAGAGCAAGGATCTGCACTTGGCCGTACGCAGCTAAGCTGGAGACCTCCAGAGGATGAGGACCCGGAGCCAATCTGGCCGAGGGCAGGGCGCCAGAGGCGGCGTAGGTGGCAAGGCACCGCTTTGGGTGGATGAGGACAACTTAAGGAAGGTGTCAGTTTTGCGCTGAGGGGCAACCTGTCTGCAGAAGAACTATCCAAGGTAGTTCTGGGGAAAGATCTTTAGACACGAAACATACATGGAACTGTGGCACCTTGGGGCTCTTGTTCCTTTTCTGCCAATGTCCACAGCCGTGTGTACATTGAGGCCACACTGATCATCCTTAAATGTCAACTGAAACTTACATGTTCCTTTGGGAAACACACCCTTCCCTAGTCAAGTAACCCCAAAGTCTCTATTGACAATCTGGTGTAAATGAACACTTCCTGTTCTTGTTACTTTTTTTTTTTTTTTAAATTTTGACTCCTTCATAAATCAGAATAAGTCAATCAATCCTTGTGAAGCCTATCCTCCCCTAGTTCTCTCCATCTATTCCTAAGTCCTCTCTCCTTTCTGGAATTCTGTCCTTTCTTCAATAATCAAGTATGTTCCAATACAGCAAGTGAACTTTTAAGAACAGCATATATCTGACACCTTCACAATGAAGCATACATTGTGAGTTCTTAAATCCTGAAGATGGATTGGAACCTTCCCTCTCCAGTCTCTTCTTGTTGCTGTTGCAGCTGTCCTACTTTGACGTACTTGCAACAACATGTGCTGGTTTTAGTCTGCGAGATTAATTCTTCCACACTTCTGTTTCTGCGTCTTCTCTATCTTTAATAAAGGCGAGAAAACAACTCAAGACGAAGAAGGACTAGAAGGGAAGAAAGAGGGAGCACAGATCCAACTCTGTTGCTCCAAGAAGGAAATACAGAAAGGGGAAGTGGCAAATGTTCTTTAATGAAGTAATGAAAAGGCTTCTTAGGTCACCTGCTGTGGGTGTTAGGAGCAGAGGACCCAGCCTGGGGCTCCCTCCTTGGGGAGAGCAGAGCCCTTCCTCGGGGCAGGCACTGGTATAGAGGAGTCAACTACAAACCCTCACCTGGTGACCTAGATCTAGTGTTAGTTAGGAAAAGAAAGAGAATAACTTGAAAGCAAGACCCAGGAATCTAAAAAATGCCTTCCGTACAGGTGACACATCAGCCAGAAGGCGAGGCCTCCGGGTGAGCGGGGCAGCCACGCGGACCATCATCACAGGCATACGGCATGGGCAGCGGCAGGTTCAGCGCCACGAGATGCCACCTGTTACCTCCCTCCAGAACAGTGGAGGAAGCACAGTGGGCAGGAGGATGCACCTATGCCCTCTCAGTCCCCTGGCGCTCCCTGGTCAATTGATTCTGCCTTTCTCGATGGTCTAGATCTCAAGTATCCTGCAAAATTTCCACAGCTCACATTTTTTTAGTACAGAGGCTTGTTAGAGTAGATCCAGGATGATGCTTTAAGAGCTAAATCTTATAGGACTGTGAATGTGATCAACTGGGTTTCTTAGTTACCATAGCTAAAGATAATGTATAGGGGATGATCTAATTCTTTGAACAGAAGCCAACAGTCTAACTGACTTTTATTAATTGAAATAATTCCTACCCTAGAACCCATCTATAAAGAAAGACACAGACTTTACCGTCACTAAATGCAGCTCACTTTTCACTGTATTACATAAGTGAATGTCTAGAAACATCCGTACTGCACACACGGTCTACAGCCGCACCGTGAGGTCCTCTCATGTCCCACGTTCACACCTCTCAGTGCACAATGACATTGATTTGGGAATGGAGAGAAATCTCAGCGGCACTGCTGAGCTCTACCGGGACAATGTCCACATCTAAGGCACTGCTTCTTTAGAGGTCAGTCCTACAAAATCTTCTCTCTCGTTTTCCCTGAGGGAAGCAGTTATTTTTGTCGTATTCATCCCTGAAAGTTTCCACTGAAAATTCAGTCCCTGACCCGTGCTTAAGAACGGAATACAGCACTCAACCCTAGAGATGTTTCTATGGGATGATACATTTCAAACGGGGCCCACTTCCCAGGCCACCGCCGTAACTGACAAAATGCACACTCTGTCCCCTGCACACAGCATCTCTTTAAGCTCACTGCCCTGTTTTCAGGATCGGAGAGCTCAGAATGTCTGGTCCAGTGACAGCAGCCAACGTACACTCAGGGGAACGAAAGCGGACTGCGAAGTCTGGGACGGAAAATACGATGACAATACTTCTACTGACACATTTTTGCGCCTTCTTTCCCCGTCTCTCACCACGAGGGGACTATTCGCTCCGCAGTCAGGTCTCACAAATAAAAAGGTATGTTTCAAATTACAAGCTCTCCTTCCTAATGCATTAAATCATTGTCACCACCCAAATCCTTTTTATGGTAACAATAAAAGCACTTCTTTCATAACCCAGGAATCTCAGCAAGTCATGGAAGAACGTCTGTATTGGAAGCCACTAACGTGTAAACACATGAAGTTATGAGATAATAACAGTTATTAAAGTGAATGTTTCTTTGGGCGAAGTCATCCATGTAAAACAACGCAACCAGTTTCATAAGTCCCCTCACAGACATTCTGAAAACGAAAGCAGCAAGAAGTATACGACACCCTGGCACCCAGTGGGTATCCCTCACGAGCACCCCTCGCTCTCCCCATTGGACCTGGGAACGGGAGGGCTGTCTTGATTCTCCACGCTCAGGGCATGTCTGACCTGCCATGTGGGCTTCTGCAGCAGGTGTGCATGACTAGCGGTTGCCCTTGGTCAACAGGAGAGGTCACCAGAGCGTGGCCTGTGGCAATTAGGCCGCTCCTCTATTTCCTTTTCCCTTATAGGGTGTCAGGAGAGCAAAAAAAATATCAAGAGGAATTCTATACAGCTTCTCAGCAGATTCAGAAGGATCCAAATACTTAATCCTCATCCATCGGGCAGGCTGGCTGCCACCTCCCATCGTTTCACTAAGTCCTTGTGCCTCCCCCTGGTCCTGGTGACACAACTCCAGCAGCTAAGAACAGCATCTTCACTTACATTTTTAAAAAGTTTCCATGTCCAAGCCATTCCTATTTTTTAAATATTTTTTCTCTCTGCTGTGCTTGGAGAACAACATCTGACTTCAGAGGGAGGCTTGTGATTCTGAATCCGAAAGTCAGCGTACCAAGTTGGAAGGATGGACACGAGGAGGAGCCGTGCGGTTTAGAGGACGGTGATGAATCCCAGATCTCGAAGGCTGGGGCTACTGCTCACTTCCCTTGCCTTAAGGATGGTCCCGATGCTTTCTGCCCCCGCAGGAGCCCAGCCCACGTGCTTAGAGGTCACCGTTCAAGACAGGCAACCACCCCAGGAGAACATGCACGTGTTTTCCTTTAGAGGAAAGTTCAAGCTTAGTTTTTAATGTCAGAATTTTGCTAGCACAATCTGTAAAGTGCTTTCACTCATGATGAGGGCACTAAGCACTCAAGTCTGTAAATCTGTTGGACACCTTGGCAGGACTGCTGCGCGAGAACTGCCCAGAGCGCCTCCTGGCTCCTGGTGGAAGGGTGGAGCCTCTCACCACATGGCTGGGAAGACTGGTGCTGCCAATGGTGTGCTCAACATTCAGCTCTCTGAACAATATCATGCTAGCCCTCGACCTTCAGAAAAATGGCAGTGAGGGCCAGTGACGGCGCTTCAGCACACCTGCTCCGGTGAGATGCGGCGTATGCTCTTAGCAGCCAGCGGCCTCAACAACGCCCTGAGAGGTGCTGCTAGAAAAGCCATTGCAACAGAAGAGGGAAAGCCTTTCCAAACTGAGCAGCCGGCCCAGTGCTGTGCGGCATCTCGGCACCATATCTACCCACTTAATTTTATGAACAGAGAACACTGCTTGTATGAACAACATGGAAACAGGGGTAAGTTGATAAAGATGCACCCATGAAACAAAACCAATGCCTGCATTCTTAGACCTTTGCTCTTACTTATGGGATCTTTCCACGGAAGATTTTTGCCGTGCGCACTTTGGAGAAAGGAGGTAAAGTATCTTACTTCAGGTTAAGTTAAAATTAGATATAGCATCAGGCTGTGGTCACAACTCTCCCGTCATTAGTCACGGCAGGACTGTCAGAGCAGCAAGTGCGTCTCCAAAATCACAAATCATCCTATTCACCACAAAGAAAAATGCTCTTCAAAGGCCAGATTTGCAGAAAATAAAAACAGACTCAGGAGAAACAGATCAAGAGTAATTCACACATTGTGTTTTTAACAGAATCATTTATCCAGAGGTTCGCGACATTCCTAGCTGACCACTGTTCCTCTTTCTACGCTGCTACTTATGCTGGGGCCTTTTTATGCCACTATTGTGTGGATTTCAGTAGAGGGACACCTGTCTATAGCCCATCTTTTGTGTTCAGTCCATTTCACTAAGCATTATTGATCCAAGATAGCCCCATTGTCATTCAAAAGCTTCATGTCTGTCTTTCTTAATGGTCATCTAGGAAAGGGGTGGACCTCTGAAAAAGGGGTGGACAGAGATGCTCATTGATTCCCCAAATTCCATGTCTCTAAGGTGCTACAGAATTTGGAAATCATGCATGAAAACAAACACACACACACACACACACACACACAGGCACACACACACAAATACACAGTTAGGCAATAAGAAAGCTAAAATGACATACATAATACAATTTTTAAATTTCTGAATCATGCACCCCTCAATGTACTTGAACTCCAAGATTATTTGAGTTTTTTGATTACTGTATAATTTTTGATTTATATGCTTTTAAGTTGTTGCTGCCTTCTCCATGCTCAAAATTGTTCAAATTGCGACTTCCAGATAAGAAAGCCGAATTCCAATGGAGAAAAACAAATGTCATTTTTTCCTGAAGAGCCAATATCTATCATTTCGTGCATGTTTATCTATTACAGAATAATGAAGGCAAGTCCCTGGCTCTCCCAAAAGATCCTCCTCCCAGGATCACGGCCTGAGCCTGCTGGTGTCACACCCACTGTGGGCGTCATGAGACGGAAACAGGGCCAGCACAAGAGGTGAGAGGGGATCAAATCCACGAAGAAAATACCTTCTGCCAGTGCTGTCACTCGGGCACAGCAGCCACCGACTATCACGAGGGGTGGAGTCCATGTGCACGCTCACGTTCCACCCTCCCACCTGTGTCCTTTGTGCTCGCACACGACAGAGCACACCCTGTCACACGCACTTAGCCCCCGTGTCTCAGCAGGAGATTTGAGAGTGCGAGAGAAAGACAGGGGTGAACACGCCCACACCCACTGTTCTCCTGGTGCCTTGGGTTTCAAATCCGGCCCTCTTAGCGGTATTCTACTTCCGTGTGTTAGCTATCAGTCATGAAGGGATGAGCCAGTTTTCTTAAGGGTCTGGGATTCTGGGCGAGAGTCCCTAGTGCCAGTGCACAGTGCCTTCCCAAGCTCCCTCTCACCTCTGGGCTGTCTGGACAGGGGAGGAAGGGGAGTGAGACGCTCTCCCTGCTCAGAACAGGTCCTAGGAGGGCCACCATGTGAGGAACGCCACACTCTAGTCATCACCGTGTGGGACAACAGAGCATGGCAATGTGGCTACTGAGCACTGGCACTGAGTAGCTGGTTTTATGTCTTTGCTTAATTTCAACCAGTTAAAATAGCCATGGGAGTGTGCAGGCCCCCTGTACACTGTAGCTAAGGCAGTGAGTAACCGAGCCCTGTGTAGTGCCTGCCTGTGCACCACACAGCAGGTGCATTCTCTCCCTCACCTTGGCCAGCAGAGCCCTTCTTGGTCTACGTCAGCGCATGCCAGGAAGGTGCTGCTGCCCGTCGACCCCGCCCCTCCTCTCCAATGGCTGAGCCTCAGTGGGTGGACCACTGAAGGCCACCAGCTCAATAAAACACACAGGGATCTTAGGAAAGGCTCCCTTCTCAGCAAGAATTGAAGAATGGGCCCGAACACCCTGCTCTGCCTGGAATCACATCTGCCATGTTGAACAGCGACGGGGAACATGAGGTCAGAGGAGAGAAGGGAATGGGCCTGGGATTTCCAGACTCATTTGAACCAGGAGCTCTTTGGTTCTACTTCGTCTTTGTTCCAGACACTCCTCTAGTGGTTAAAAGAAGCCCCCCCACAGTTGAAGCTTCTTTTAGTTGGGTTTTCTTCTTCCGGATTGGGTGGCCACACAGTCACTGAAACTGAAAGTGATGAGCCCACGTTTACGCCGGTATCTACACACACATTTGCGGTGCACGCACACTCTGTGCTCAGCTATGCCAAATGCTCTTAGGACTTCAAAATCTTCTCGGAGCATTTCACTTGATCATGTCTTCAGAAGCTCCTAGGTGGAAGGAATTTTTGTGGAAGAAACTGCACATTTCCTCCTCCTCATTAAACACATCAGCCCTGCCTAGTATCTTCCCATTGGCTGACCACACTGACACGTGTTGGGTAAAGACAGGTAGCTGTCAGGAGTGGGTGTGGGGAGTGGAGGGCCCTTTCTGATTCTTGCCTACAGTGTCATGGGGGAAAATCAAGTAAAACTGGACTCCAGATAGAACCAGATCTAAAAGAATGTAAAGATGGATGGGAGAGGGAGGGAGGGAGGGAGGGAAGGGCTTTTGTAGACAATTGGCGAGCAGGTTTCAGAGACTGCCTGACTCTGAGGCAGCCTCAGAACTAAAGGCAGATGGTGGAGCTTTGGTTGACTCCTGGCCACAAGCTCCGGCGAGCTGAAGCTGCCAGTCAGCCGGCTGGTCGGCCACTCCCCACCATGATCTGTGTGTGGCACAGGCTGGCCGTCAAGCCCTGCCTGGCCTCCTGCTCCCAGGACTCGGCCACCCAGGCCCTGCCTCTTCTAACACTGCTCTCTTTCTTCTCGTGATTGTTCACCAAACAAACAAACGAGTGAACCCTTGCCACCTCACACAGCCTCTCCTGGGCTGACGCGGACTCCCTGACTCCTGGAGGGGGCACCCTCCTGCGGCGGGCGAGGCTTGGTTAAGCTAGAGGAGGGAGAGGGAGAAGCGGTGCCCTAGGGGTCCAGCCTGAACTGTGAGGTGATCCTCAGGGCCAATCAGATCAAACTGTCCTTCCTTCCTTCCTTCTTTTCTTCCTTCATTCCTTTTCTGTTTTTTGTTTGTTTTTGGTTTGGCTTGGTTAGCCTTTTTTTACTTTGAGACAGGGTCTTACTCTGCAGCCCAGGCTGGTCCTGAATTCACTATGGAGCCCAGGCTGGTTTTGAATTCACAGTGATCCTCCTGCCTCAGCCTCCTGAATGCTGGGATTACAGGCACGTGTTACCATGCCTGGCTATTACGTGGTTCTGTCCCGGGAGATTGAACCCAGGGCCTCGCGCCTTCTAGGTTAGCACTCTCCTCACTGAGTCACGCCTTGTTGCTCATATCCTGACCTGGGTCCGAATCCTCATATTAGGGAAGGGAACCGCACCCGCAGCAGCCCTGCCCACTGTCTATCTTGGACCATGCTGGTCAGAACTTTCTCACAGCCACTCCCACAAAGCTGCATTAAAAGAAAAAATTTCTGTAGCTCAGACTAGCATTTCCAGAAATGGAAACATATTAAAATTGCTGAGAAATTCACCAACCCGGTTTGCCCACACATTTATATCTGTGTCAGGATACAGGATTGTATTTACTGAGATGAATTATCTGCTGTCAAAACTCCGTGAAAAGCACGGTGCACCAAACTACACTTGAGAGATGTACGCACCACATTTTCCCCAAAATGCAAATCATATATTAAAAGATGTATATTTACAGGGTTCTGTTACACCAAGTAGAAACAATGTGAAGTACTGAGCATTTCCCGGACAGCAAGCTAGAACACGTGACGTCATCAAGCCCAGGGAGGGTGCTAAGGCGAGGTGCGGGGTGCTGGGTGCCTCACTTAGAATCAGCGCAAACGGGCTCAGCTGCCTTACCTGCCACTCACCGTCTGGGCTCGTGCCTGGCCACACTAGCAAGCGGTCACCAAGGAAAGGGGAGGCGCTCCCAGGCGGACTGCGAGGCTTGTGATGGGCAAGTGAGACCATCAGCATGAAACCTCTGAGCGAGCCGTGAGAAGACGGGCATGTGAGTGAGACAAATAGACTTTTTTTAATTATCAAGGATTTTAACATACGGTCCAAACATCGATTTCTCTTGCTAGACTCACAGAATTTTACAAGTATAAGGGAAGTGAGAAATCAGGTAACGCAGCTTCCTTAAGTTAAAGACAGAGAACATCTGTCCTGAAAATTGCAACGGCCCATCCAAGATATAAAATGAAACAGAAAAAGAAAAAATTGGAGAGAGGAACGGAGATTTGAACTCACTTTTCTTAACTCTTAGCTTATGGGTCTTGCTGCTCTGTTCTTTTGCTATTCAATGAGAAAATATTTAGCAGAATTCACTGCCTTTAAAACAATCTTAGATTGATCATAGGTTTTATTTGATTCGAAAGCATGCATTGTAAAGTACCATTGCGTGTTTCATTATATCCTGGATGGGTTACAGGACAGATGCTGGTTCTGTGAGACAGAGTGGGTCATCCGAGCGAGAGGCAGAGGCGTGGAGCCTGGGCCGGACCGGCCCCTTCCCAGGAACCTCCTTCACGTCCTCACTACAAGGGATTCTGCTTCTTTTAATAGTACTGTGCACTATATATTTGCAAAACTAGGACAGATAAAATTAATTTTGCTGGGGGAGTCTTGCGATTCCTTTTGAGATGTCTGGAGAGTCCCAGTGGTATCTCAAAACTGGGATGAACAAAACTTCGGCTAGATTATCTCATCTCCCAAAGTAATTTACCTCCTAACGGCGACCATAATTACCTTCTACTCTGTACCCAAAGCCTTGCCTCCCCACCAGGCCCACTAGCCACGGCACGCGGGGCCTCCATGGCACAACGGCTCAGCCACATGCCGGGAGAAATATTCTCCAGGTCCACTCTGGGAACACCACATGTGGGCACCACCTTCCAGGCACTAACAGGACTTAATAGCCTGCTTCACTTCATGGGTTTACCATCATAGGAAGCTCCTTAATGAAGCAATCTCAGCCAAAAACATGATAAACAGTGCAGATGTACAAGGGATCTGCTCAAATCAGTATTTCTGAGTGCTTGATAAATCCAAAGTCACAAGCCACTCTGTTTTCTCTCTCTCTCTTTTATCCTCTTTGTCGTGGTGGTGCTGGGGAAGCGCCCAAGGGCGTTTGTGCTAAGCACAGGTTCCACAGGTGAGCTACAGCTCCCACCTACCGAGCCACCCTCGTGTCCTCTTGTCCTCTGCCTTCCTCCTTTCTGCCCTCTACTACTGACCCTTCCGCCACCAGCCAACAGATCCTCTTCCCTTGGGGTACAGCACCACGGAAGAAGCCGGTGTCCTTTGTATCAGGAGAGTTCTAAAGCACGGTCCAGTGGTCTTGTCCCTTAAAACTTCCCTTTTTATTATTCGATAGAGTTTGCCTTTGTAAAAGTAGTTTCCGCATAGCCTTCAGGAACAAGATGTCGCACACCTGTGCGCTCCCTCTGTCCGTGTGCATCACACGTTGGAAAGAGGAGCTGAGGAGGGAGAAAAGGGGGGCACCAAGGGCGAAGGGGCTGCCTGTGGCTCTGAGGTCCCCGCGCGCTGAGGCCTAACTGCCTTACTCAGTGGTAGGGACAACCCTCCGTGAATATTTTCCATCTGACAAGATGAGAAAGGCAAATTCCCCACTTCCCCTATGTCCTGGCTACTAATAAGACATCGGTCACTACGAAGCCATGGATGAAATCTGACTGAGATGCTTCACGTCCTCCAGGATGGAAACTGCCCCAAATACGCCAACACTTCTTTAAGGATGTTCATTCTGTAGTCGCCGTCAACAACAAAAGTGTTCCACCTAACAGGAGGAGAACTTGCCAGGGGATCAGCGCGCAACCGAGCAAGAGGACCCCACGACCTCAGCGACCACTCCAAGCCGGACTCCCTGCCACATCTGCTCAGTGCAGCAGCCAGCAGCACCAAAAATGAATGCCCTGTCCTTCCACCCAGGACTCTGTGTTCCTAAAATACTCCCAACTCCAACCGCAGCCAGAAGACCTTCCCAGGCCCGGCTGAAGTGGGCCAGGTGTGCAGGAGCCCTGGGATTCTGGGTCTCACTGGGCCAGTTTGCTGGTGAATGCCCAGCCTCCGATGGGAAAAGGAGGGCTGGGACTTACGGCACGTGACCATGGCAAAATGCGCTGCAGTGAATCCATGCTTCCAGCCTGTCCAGAAACAAGCCTTGGGGAAACTTTCTGACTCTACTGCAGATAGTGGACATTCTCCTGAACCAGCTCAAAAATGGTGACAGAAAGCAGCAGGTTACTTCCTAAACCCAGATGCCACCGCAGCGTGCCAACTCGGCAACAGCCCGCACAGATGGGCAGGTGCCATTTTCCTCACGCGATGAGGTAACTGGGCAGGTGTTCATTCGGCTTTACCAAAGTCATATACTGCTTCATTTTTTTATCTTTATATTTTGTTTAAGCCACTGGAGGGAAAAGATTCTGAACTGCATATTGAAAATGAAACTGGTCCTTAGATTTACTGACAAATAAAACGTGGTTACTAAATATTTTATTAATATCACAGTTCTCATTCTATTTGGGGGGATATTTATGGCACAAATGTTATAAATCTCATAAGTACAGAAGAAAAACAGCATTGAGAATGAACCCATGCGGTGTTTTCTAAAACAGACACCCCAATGGCCTCTTCTGCAGCCACAGTGCAGTGTGCTGGCCTGTCTGGCAACAGACTCTGCCTCTCCTGCTGTCTCCTAGGGACAGTGTCGCAGACCCCTCACATATGCTGTCATGGGAGGGCTCTGCCTGTGCACAAAATAATTCCTCGCAATCCCCTCTGGGATAGGAAGCCCAGATCTGAAAAGTCATTAATTATGTCTGTAGGATTGAGGGTTACCTAGTCATGCCAAAAGATTAAGGTCAGACCAAGGGACCGCACAGCAGCTCTGGATGGGGCAAAGGGCTTTGGGAGGAGCAGGTGCTGTGTCTCTGAGCCTTTTTGGTGGCCCCTGCAAAGCCAGCATGTACGGTAGGCACTGGGAGGGCCAGCAGAGTACCAGGTCCGGGAATGGGAAATGCAGTATCTGGTCACTGCTTCAAGAAATTCCAAGGCTTGCTTGGGAAAAACTGTAATCAAAGCAAATAAAAATACGTGAACACGAGAATGCCTGGTGCACACAGTGCTGTCCGTGCTCTGGCAGCCCTGACCGAGGGGGAGCGCCTGGCGTGAGAATCAGGTGGAAGAGCCCGATCGCCAAGAGGCTCCATAAAAGCAGGTCTATCTTCATCACTACATGCCATTAACACACGACTGGAGGTTACATATGTGTAATGATACACTGCAATGGAAAAAATTATTACTGGAAATCTCTATGTGCTGGGCCTTTTCCATAATGGGCATAATAAAAATATTACTGATTAAAGAATTTCCATAAATTTGCACATTAAAAATCTGAGATTAAGCAGTTTAGAAGATCTCATTGCAATGGCTGGAGGACCGGCTCAATAATTAAACTCACGCTAAGTTCGTGAGTTCTGTCCCCCAGCACCACATAAGCTGGGTGGTACAAGCCTGTAATCCTAGCACTGGGGAGGCCGAGACAGGAGGATTGCTGTGGCCAGCCTGGGCTACAGGGCAGGACCCTGTCTCAAAAAATAAAATAAAATAAAATAAAATAAAATAAAATAAAATAAAAAGTAGAAGATCCCGTAGCTGGTAACTTAAGAGAGCTTAGACCTGTACTGGAGGATTCTAAAGTCCATACTGCAGGGTGGGGGGGGGGGGGGGGGGGGGGGGGGGGGGGGGGGTTTCCGGTGAGAGCGACAGTCATCCCCAAAGAGTCCCCAGGACGTACTTTGTCAGAGAGGAAAAGTGGGGCACTCAGGTCAGGTGGGGTGTTCAAGGTGTGCAGGGACATGAAGGGGGAAATTGGAAAAGTGCGGCTGGCCCGGGAGAGAGCTGCCTACAGGCAGGAGGGAGAACAGGGCGGAGAGAGACGGGTTCCGATGTCACAGGGTCCAGGGCTCCAGAGGGCTTCTGGGTACCAGAGAGGCATGTAAAGATTCCCGCAGTCCCTGACTGTTCTGAACCTTAGGTGTCCGGTTTTACAAAACTACTGCTGAGAACTTTCTGACCAGTTTCTCAGAAGATACAAGAATCAACCAAGCGACTCTATGCCTGCCCTTAAGGGAGGCAGGCAAAGGACACGAAAATAGCTCTACAGAGGCTGAGGATGTTTACAGGACGAAGTAACGCAAGAAAGGAGGACTCGGGGTGCCGGGTGGGTGAAGACTACGCGGAGTGAGGTGGCCAGGAAAGGCCTCGCGGAGGCATCTGGACCAGGGATTCCTTGTCCTCCTGTTCTCCTGTGACACTACGGCCTTCCCACCCCACAGCGAGGCTGGGACTATCACACACGAGCTGTTCCCTACGCCTTATCCTACACTTTCTAATCATGTTTTTTTTTTTTTTTAAGGATGTGTACCAACACAACTTTCAAACTAGAGTGAGCTTTATGTGTAAGTTCATGAAACCCCTTCATTGTTTGTTCAAAGACATCATTAGTGTTTGACACAGGAAGTTTGAAGTCCACCTGTGTGCCACACGGGGGAAAAGACTCCCTAATAGATTCAGTGTGACGCTGTTCCACTAGGAACTTCTGCCAGGGACATTCTCTCTGATTTAAAAATTTTTCCACACCCATTCACATGAATTGTACGTGATTCAGTCACAGAGAGAGTCACCAAATTTCCACTCCTTCTGATTCTTCCGAATTTGTTACTTCTGCTTCTACAGAATTCTTGGTTCAGGTTCTCAACATAGCCCCACGGAATATTACACAGCACTTTAAAAACCTACGAAACTTAAAGAATGATGTTCTCTATTATTCAAGCAAAGTAGATCGTTTTTCATAAATGCAGTGACCTGCTCAGTGGCCCTCAAGTTATAGGTTAACTGTATTATTTTGATTTCATTGTGAATGGAACTTTAGTTCTCTTTAATTTTTGGTTCCATTTATCCTTCCCCTATTTTTTTCTACTTAGCTTATTTTAAAAGAAGGATTTAGGCATGGATTAGCAGAGCTGTATCCCTTACATCTTTTAAAAATGAAAACTATACACCGCTCTCCAGGGATATGAAATATTTAAAGAGGTTTATTTTGGTGTAACATGAAAACACACCAATATCATTTTAATTGGGATAAATGGCATTTGTTCTTTCTAGCAGTAGGTGGAAAATCAGAAAAAAAAAAAAACAGTTTGTGTTTCCCAAGATTCTAATTGAAAAAGAATGGGGTTGGGCATTCTGTCCACGACGCCTACGCCATGGAGACAACACGTCGTCTGTACAACTTGTTCTGGACGGCTTTATTTTAAAAATCAATTATTATCAGATAGTTGTAGGAGGGAGAAACATGGAAGATGTCACCTAGACACAAAACAGCTTTCTATTACTTTGGTCTCAGAATATGAAAATAGTGAAAATGCTGTTGTGAGTTTCTGAAAATTGATATAAAAAAAAGGATCATGTGATTTGGTGGTTTCCTGCCCATGCAGTAAACATGCCTAGTATTGAAGTCTGTCTTGTCAAAGAACTTTAAAACAAGAAATCATGAAATGACTCAATAAAAGATCGGTGCCTTCCGAGCCCCGCTTAATTTTATGGAGTTGTCTCAGCACCTCCTGGTAAGTTTTCTCAGTTGAGCGTCTCTCCTCGGCCTTCAGTGAACTGGCCGCGTGCTAAACGCGCCCATCACTGCGAAGATCCTACCAACGTTTTAAGAAAGCACAGCACCGTCACAGATGTAATCTTCATCAAGAAAACCCCAAAGCCAGCGCAGGGACTCAGCAGCTCTGTGATCTCGGGCTGTGAATACTTTCCCTGACCCTTTCCTTGTGCCTTCTTTCCCCGTCTCTCACCACGAGGGGACTATTCGCTCCGCAGTCAGGTCTCACAGATAGAAACGGGTTTCAAATCACAAGCTCTCCTTCCTAATGCATTAAGTCCTCGTCATCACCCAAATCCTTGTTATGGTAACAATAAAAGCACTTCTTTAATAACCCAGGAATCTCAGCAAGTCATGGAAGAATGTCTCAATCAGAAGCCACTAATGTGTAAACATAAAAAGTTTGTTTGACCTCTGTGCACTTTAGGCTTTATCACCTCTGAGAATCATACCACATCTGTGAAATGCTAGCACCCACCAAGCAGGTAGGCCCAACGAATTCCATCACTGCTGTTATTTCTAAGATCCATCTATTGGAAATATTAGGAGACCCAGGCTTCAAATAATGATACCAAGAGAAGAGTCAGACTCTACACATGTCCTTCAATGTTGTGTACTGGAACATTTTACCTGATATATAGCAGGCACTGAAGTAACAGGTGATGCAGGCAACCACACCACACGGACTGAGGTGCTGTTTCCCATGGGACGTGCAAAGGCGAGTCAAGCACCGAGAGCGGAGTTTGGAGCCCGCTGAGTCCATACACCGATGGGAGAGCCGCGCAGAAACGTTAAATGAAGTTTTGAATGCAAGAATCTGAACATGAGCATCCGGGGATGAGAGCAGAAACACCAGAGTCTGGGCCTAATTGTCCTACGTAAGGCCAGAGGAGTGGGTGAGACTGCTCAGACAGAAGATGCCGCATGGGGAACTCTGGGTCGAGTCCTGACTAAGCTCAATGTCCTGGCGATCGGTTCAGACACTTGTGCAGGAGAAGCTATGGGGGCGGGAGGGACAGAATACGTACTGGGTCCGGGGGAGGGCCACTGCAATGGAGCCATCAGACTGTGAAGAGGGAGGAAGACGGCAGTGAAAATCAGTCAGTGGACGTGACAGCGTGGGGACGCCTGGCACTCTCGGAAGCAGCAGCTTGGGCGACCACTCCCAGCAGGGCCAGGCGGGAGCAGCGAGTGCGGGTGGGCGACAGGCAGTGGGCCATGCTGTCCATGGGAAACACTCGCAAGGTAAGAAAGCCAAGATGCCGCTTGAGGCGGGAGCCCCCTTCACAGATGCGCTTCTTCCTGTGTTCGATTTTAAGAGGAGCACAGCCCAAGCGGCGATGATGTATTTCCAGGAAGAGAGGCGGGTAAGTAAGGGCTGAACCGGAGCCCTGGGCAGATCAGCAGCAGGGACAGTCACCCTCTCTGGGGGCAAGCCCAGGCCTGGGGTGGGCGTGTTCCTTCCTGCTTTCTTTGTCCTCATGAATGGTCCCCACATGCAGAGAAAGTGCGCAGCCAGGCCCAGGCTGTTGGGGGTTTTATGAGAACAGCTAAGAGCTGGTGCTGTGGAGTTGCATGCCTGCTCGTCCTGGGGTCGGAGAGCACTGTCAGCGATCTAGGTGCGGCCACGCTGCTGTGAAAAGGGAGCCCCTCTACAAATTTAACAGCTGGGATTGTAGACAGGAAATCTAGGGCTAAGGTGCTCTAATTCAATGTAGAATCTGAGGCTAAGCTTCACCTTCTCGTTCTGTGAAAGCACACTCGCAGGGATTATTTAGAATACCCAACACAGGATCAATGCCACCATTCACCGTATTACACAATTTAAAGCCTTCAGAGCACGATCACTTCACAGGGAAAGGAGCCAGGCATACGCGCCTAGACTCGACGTGTAAACCTTCTCAGGACACCCCTCCTAAACTCTGCTCTCAGTTAACTGCAGAGATGCTATCTCTTATAGTCTGTCATCTGGAAACTTAACAATCAAATTTATTACTTGACTATTTAATTATAAAGAAGTGCCTAAGGCACGAAATGTAGAATTAAACATAAAAGTTAATTTGAATCGTTGGTAGTTTGGATGGACTCCTTTGAGAACAACAGGGCTCCTTGATGTTTGTCAGGAGCTCCTAGGTCTCCCCCATCCTCCTTTCCCCCCTCCCCGTCCTCCTTTCTTCCCTCCCTTCCTTCATTCTTTCCTTCCTTCCCTCCTTCCGCCCTTCCTCCTTCTCTGCTTTTTGTGACTTTAAGTGCACTTCATAAATTTCTATCCAGCGACGACACAATCAGTGATGTACAATGAATCTTTTTTCTCTGATAAAAATCTTCAGCCTTAACTAGCTAAAAGCACAGTAAAAGACATTTAATTTTAGCCGTGGGGTAGCCATTTTCTGTCACAGGAAAAAAATAAATATACATAAAAGTAATAAGCTCTTATAGAACCCAGTATGGGACGGAGCTGCCAACTCCAATTTTCTGAAGTACAAGGGGATACAATTAACTCCCCGGCTATGACGAGCCTGCTGGAAGCTGCATCCTTGCAGTAAATGACAGGACCCGCAGCACCCATGCTGGCGTTAGAGCCGGAATTTTATCTGCCATCCGACGCACAGCCCTGTAGCTGGGTCAGGAGCGTGGGCTAATACAGAGCAGATTCGAGTTTGGCGTGGGGCCCTGCCAGTCCTGTGAGAGCGCCCTCGGCCACACCCTTGGGACATCCCCACGGGCCACTGGGCTCGGGCCAGCTCTAGGGGGAGGCCCCGAAGGAGGCCCGAAACTTGGCAGGATGCTCTCAACATACAGCTGTTTTCCTACATATGACTCGAATTTTTCTTTCTTGAATACCGCACTGTTTCTCTAATGCAAGAGACTCCTAAAGGAAGATATGTAACAGAGCAAAAGAACACAGTGAGCGCAGGGACAGGGAAATGGACTGTGGGACGAACAGAGGCAAGGCGGGAGGGGGTGGGGGGAGGGGGAGGGGCGAGAAGCCACCCAGACGCAACTGGGCGGAATTACTCTGTATCCTGAGCACATACTAATAAAATGAATAACTTGGGGGAAACAGTTTAATCTAAAAGCACTATCATAAAACAAGTATTTCTAAAATGAACCAGGGGCCTGCGGGTATGGCTTGGGGGTCAAGCACTTGTTTTGTAGGGGCCTTCCCTGTGCTACAACCTCGGCACAAAACTTAAGTCTACAAGAATCCAAAACATAAATGGGCTTACGATCATCAAATCATGAGTATGTTCAACGAAGACAACATCAGTGTGCTGGAAAACACTGGGCCCCGAGGCAAACAGAGAAGCCTTCAGTCGTGCCACCTTTATTTAAATGTATGCTGTCTTATCACAGATTTTTGATATTATTAAAACTTCCACTTTTATTTATTTACTTTTTTGAGACACCGTCTCCCTCTGTAGCCCAGCCTGGTCCCGAACTCACTGGTGTAGCCCAGGCTGGACTTGGCTTCAGGAAAATCTGCCTAACTCAGCCTCCCAGTGCTGGGATTACAGGCGTGGCCTACCACACCCAGCTTCACAGGATGCTGGGGAATCGAACTCAGGGATTGTGCTTGCAAAACAAGCACTTTAACAGCTGCGTCACTCCTCCAGCCCTACTATGATTTTTTTTTTAAGACTGCACTAAAATCTCATTTACGTGGTTACCAACTTGTGCGTGGTCCCTTGAGCTCTGTGCCCACAATGGGGCCTCACTGACCTTGCCCTGGTCTCTGCAGCTTCTCCCCAAGTTGTCGTCATTAGGCAGCACTGCGCCCCAAAACTGACCTTGTGGCCCCAGCAGAAGGCTGGCTTCCCCACGGCAACCAAGCACTGTCACCTCCCTACAGTCTTATGGAAGGGATCATCTGTCACTGCCCAGGACGGCCCCTCCTCGCACACATCCAAAACTGCCCACTGCATCAGGGAAGACAGAGAGTCTTTGAGAGGGGCATACATTCCACACATTTTGCTTAAAATTAGGAATTAGCTGCAAAAAAGAGCTAAAAACATGTGATGTCCTCACCTGGAGGAACGTGTGGACCTCTGTGCACACCGCTGACCAGTGCAGCCACAGGGCAGTGTCCTCTCAAGTTGGGGGGCGTGGAAGAAGCAAGGCCATGAGCTCAGGGCGGCAGCTCACGAGGAAGCTCAGTCCAACCTCAGCAAGCAATTGAGTGAGTCCCTCAGGGTGGAGACTCCCGGGAGTCGCTTCTCGTAGGTTCCTGAGTTATAAACAACCCTCTTCAGCAGGGCTGCAAGCTCCACGGGTACCCCTGGCTTCTTGTGTGCTGGCTGTGCCTCTGGACTGTGGGCACCTGAACTTGCCCCTACTGGGGATCCCGACACTCCGAACAAGAGCATGTCCCCCACAGAAGCGTCTGGGCAACCGTGAGCCTCTAGTATCGACACGGGAAGGACTTTCACAGCAAACAGGCCGTGCGAGTGACGCGAAGAGCAGGCCACGTCAGGGTGAAGACGGGGGGCAACCCTCCCCATGGAGGCTGCCAAGGAGACCTCATCAGGAGTCCCGCAGGACCGGGGCAGGGGACATCCTTCTCCTCTCCTCTCCTCCCCAGCCTGCCTCTCGGAATCCCCTCTACTTCCTCAGAGGGCAGGGCCTGGAGCAAGACAGCACCCTCCCAACTTCCCAGTACCCTTTCATTTCCCATGAATTCCAAGCCTAGAATAAGCCATCCTCCTCAGGAAGTCTTCTTAGCCACAAAGCCTATCGGGTTCCTCTTGCATGTACCGCATCATTCTTGACCAAATGTCACACTGGATCGCCCACTGAAACATGCAGTAACAACGTGTGAACCGAAAAGAACATGGAGACGCACAGCCACAAGAAGGCAGCGAAGTCACAGCTCAAACAGTGAGACCGTGAGGCGGCTGGGACCTCCTAAGACGCCACAGAACACAGAAACTCTACAGTCCCGTGTGACAGCTTCTCTTGCATCTACCTGGGAAACTCCATTCCTTTACTCTCTCTCTCTCTCTCTCTCTCTCTCTCTCTCTCTCTCTCTCTCTGTACTTAAATGTAGTGCTTTCCAAAACCATGGGCAACACTTCCTGAGTATTGAATTGGAAGCTCCCTATAAAAAGAGAGAAGCTCATCTTAAAAATTGTAGGTGATTCTCTTCTGTCTTTCATTTTCTTGGCATGTCCACAGTTGCTTTACATGCATGTACTTTTTTATGATCAGATGAAAAATATTTTAAATGGGTCAGAAACTGGACCCTCACCACTTAATTTTTGTACAACTTGAGGTAAAACATCCCGCATATTTACAAAAACTGAACATAATGCACAATTCCAGACCTGCAAGTCTTTCGCACTCTCGTTAAAATAACTGTCTCTTTATCAGCCACAGTTTAGATCCTTATGGTAATCCCACCGGCAGGCAGGAGGTAGAATCAGTCAGTCCTCAGCTGTTCTCAAAAGTAGGGCTCTGTTCTCATAATGTGACCCGAAGTAATACAACCAAGTGGAAATTCTGGCTTTATCTTTCTGGCCCTATCACAATTGTAAAAAGAAACTCTGCCCTGGGAAAAGTTGGCCCAAAATTAAATATGAAAATATATCTCAAAGAGAATAGATCTCTTTACATTGAGGATTTTCTTCTGTTTTGTCTTTAAAGCTAATCACATGAACCACTTGGTCTCTATTAAAAATGCATTCTGCTAATGTTCACCTCTGTGGATGTGGGAAGATCCGCAGTGTGATCCAGGAAACTCACATGGGAGCAGAACAGTATATGGCTTTGGATATTTTAGGAGTTCCCTAAATTGACTATCCTCCTGCTTATGGCATTTTACAATTGAAATAAAAATGCCACCCCCAAGGAAATAGGAAACGTCACTAATTTCTACTCGCCAGTGATGGCAGAAGCTCCCCACAGGCTATTAAGTGCGAGAGATGTGTGGACAAACATGATAGTACGTGAGGAAAGTGTATCTTAAAATATGCTGGGTTCATTTACTGGGACAACGAGGGTGTAATTACACAACGGAATGCACTGCACTTTCATTGGGGAAAGTAATTAAGCCTGAACGCTAGGAGACCCTTCTCGACTTGGTGCCGGTGCCGCACTTTTGAGGAGGAGGTGAACCATCTCAAAATAGGGGAGGAAGGCTCAGGAGGGGAGTGTGGGCAGAGGGTGGGCCTGATCCCCTTGTAGTCTAATAACCCAACCATTCTTCCCTGTGCTTCGCCACCCCCCTCCAGTGGTGGATACGGCGCTAAGTAACATTTCCCTCAATCCCTGGGTAGTTATAACACCTAAATTTGGGTGGATTACCTGGGCCTTCCAATTTCTTTTCTTCCTTCAATTATGCAAACAGGAAGAGAACTCTGGCTCCATTGCATGAAAAGTGCCTCCCCAAAGCTGCCAGGGGAAAAAAGCGGGAGAAATTCCTAGAAATAAAAAGGAAATAAAGGGCCTGGGGGATGATATGGCCAGGTAGGTATAAGGACGAAAGTGTGGTGGCGGTCACAATGACCGGAGAAAGAAACGTGTCATTTCAGATTAGGAAACCCTCCACTTCCCAGAGTGGAGTCCAATTTGGGAAAGTGGAGTTAACTGAATTTTATGACATTTCTAACGAAAATTAAAATGCATATATTTCACTACCCTAATAGTTTTATTGCTACTGTGAGATTCATGCATGCCGATATACCAAAAAGCATATGCCACGATTCGCTAATGAGTACTGGAGTGGATTGGTGGGGTTTCCTTTTGTGTGTTGGCAGCCGACAATCAAGACGGTAATTTCAGGACTGGCACCACCTGCCAACTCAATGAACAGAACCACGTGGCTCGGCACAAAATAAGAGCAATTCCAGCATTAAAAAGGAAAGGGGTGCTAAATGGAAGGGCCCCGCATGAAGGGCCCCACATGAAGGGCCCCCATGAAGGGCACACGGACGCTGGGTGTTTGCTTCCGCTGAGCCCCAAAGAACGGACTTCATGTCACCCCTCTCGTTGGTCTATAAAGACACAAAGTGGGTCTGCCAAGACCTTTCTGGTTGAACTGGACCTTCTAATCTGCCTTCCCAACTGCTTGGCAGAGGTTTCTGAATCCGAACCTCTACAGTCAGCCCCAGCGTCAGCCCTAGACCCAAGAGTTTGTTCTGCCCGGCGAAGCGAAGCAGGAATTGGCATTCACTTGGCTAAAGCCGTTGGCTTGGAAGTCACGTTGCTCACTAGACTATGGGAGAGGAATTCAAAGTCAATGGCACAGAAATGGAGACACGAGGAAGCTGACTTAGCGTGGACTCTTAGGTATTAAGAAATCTGATTCACTCGGTGACGTATTCCACAAGAACGAATGACTAGTATCTTCCCTGAATTCCTCCAAATGCCACTTTTCATGAGAAGTCTTACCTCAGTTCCACGAGCCCCTTAGCCATCCCTGCCTCCTGCCCGCCCCACCAACAGGGCTTCTTAGACTGTCCCGTGCACATGAATCCCCCAGGGTCTCGCTAAAGGCACATCCGGAGTCAGCGGAAAGGCGTGCAGGGCGAGGGCGTTCTGCGAGCGCCCATCTACAGAGCTGGCTGGGGCTGCTGACGCGCTGGCCCGAGATCAAAGGCCAAAGCATTTTATAAACTGTCCCACAGCGGTCTGCACACACATCTGTCATTTCTTCTGACCTCCGGGTAACTCACAACGAAGGCGACACAGTGTCTCAACAGACAGAAAGTATAAGAGACTGCAGGTTTTGGCTAAGGAGTGGGGAGGGAGGGTCTTAGTGTGCATTGCCCTTAATTCTCAAAACAAATTCTGTACACAGGGAGATGAGGAAGCTGACTGTCAGACACATTAAGTATCCAGGCCATGGCCGCGCCGATACTATGGCACCGTCCCAGTGCCAACCTGTGTTCGCTCATCCTGCTGCCCCTACAACCTCCGTGCGCTCAGCTCTGCACACGCAGCCCAGCCGAGCACCTGGCATCCCAAAAGGTGCTGTACTGGGATCTGGGAACACTTTACGTGCCGTACAGACCCACCTCTGTCATGGTATCCCTCCCACGTGGCAACACGCAAGGCCTGTCCACCCGCTGCTGGGCCCCTCACCCTGATGGCACCCCCTCCTTACTGCTGGATTCATGCACACAGAAGCTGTTTGCACTGCCAGTGACTACGTGAGCAATCTGTTTGGTTCACACTAGACACACCCAGGGAGTGCACGCTAAGCACTAGCTGCAGTTGCAGTTACATTGGACAGGATGCAGGACAAATCAGAAACCCCCTCCCTGCCCCTGCACCCTCCTGGGTTCCGCAGATCACGTCCCCAGCCAAGGTGAAAGCTCACTCCTTGGGCAGGGGCCTTCTCAGAACAGCTCGTTTCTGTGTGTTGTACACAGCCACCGCTCAATTAGGACTGGGCTCGGGGTTGGATAATTTGCTGTGTAGGTCAGTCCCTCATCTACAGGGCAGCCCTAAGCACAGGCCTTTGTCTTTCCTGTGGCGACCCTTGGAAGGAGGAAGGCTACCCTCACGCGCTCCCTTGTCTTCTTCCCACAGCACCGCTGGCCACGCCAAGAGGTGTTAAGCCACACTGGCTCAAGTGCCCACCTCAGACACGGAATTCAGCAAAGCCAAATCAGAGCCCAGTGTAATGAAATGGTCTGTTCAGGCTCTTGGAAACCCAGGCAGGAGAGGGGAGCCAGGAGAAGCTGGGCTACTGGGCAGAGGGGAGGGCTCTTCCTCCCTACGTGCCAAACTACAGCCTGGAAGCACGCTTTTTAAAAGAAGAACCTGGGCTGAAGATGTAGCTCAGTGGTAGAGAGCTTGCCCGGCACACGCAAGGTCAGGGGTTCAATTCCCAGTAGCAGCAGCCGAAAAAAAAAAAAAACAGCACCCCTAAAAGAGTAACTTGCTGAGGAAAACTGTTACATACGTGCTCATAATTTTGTGAATTTTTAACATCATCCCACATTTCATGTTTTCTTCAATGTAGGACATAGGAATTTTCCTGGGTTACTCAGAATGTTCTATTTTGTACTTTAGGAAAACCTGTTAATATGTGCGGGTAGCGGGGACTGAGCCGAAGGCCTTCGCATTGAGCTGTAGAAGTTTATAAAATTTGTTTCTTAATTTTGAGGGGCAAGTTCTTCCTAAACTCTACCACTGCCCGGGCTGGGGCCCATTTTGCCCTTACCTTTGGCCTCAGTCTCTCAGGGCGCTGGGATCACGGGCCGGTGCCACAGGGCCCAGCCTAAGAAAAGAAAACTATCATTTCAATCCTGCTCACTGACTGCCTGACTGCGGGCACGGGAGGGTTTTCTTGCCGTACAGTTTTGCCAGGTGCTGGTCCTGGGCGTCGGTGAGTACCACTGCCGGATACACACCTGCAGGTGCTTGGCTGAGAGGGATAGCCGGGAGGGAACACACCCTGAACCAGCCCTTTCTCACGTTTGCACCTTCTTACATTGAAGAAATACCCACGTGTCAATCTTGAGCATGTCCTAAGGCATATGAAACAGAAACATGAATGCAGGTGGCCTCAAACCTGACTGGGTTACTCCACACTGAAGGACCTTGCCACATAATCTGTGGGTGGGAGACGACAGGACTGGAAGTGAGTTTTAATTCTCATTAATATGAGAGCTTCAGCACGTCTTCAGCATCGACACTGCTTCATGAGGTGGGCATCGCAGTCTTTGCTACTCAAGGACGCTTTGAGCAAAGCATTTAATACAAAAATCGACTGCAAAGTTGTTGTTCACTTAGTAGCAGTATTCTTGATTAAATCAGCAACCATTCATTTGATAATAATTTCACTTGGCATTTAGCCGCGTAAGTACACAGGTATGATCCCTACATGGTAAACATTTTCAAGTCAAAAGAAATTTGATGTAAACAGATAAGTCAAAGGAGCTATAAATATATAGCTAGACAAGCAGGGAAGAAACCCACAGCTAAGGTCTTTCCCCTGAACTGCAGGATTAATTCAAGCTTCCTCTTTCGAAAGAAAAAGATGACCCGTTCATCAGATTCCCTTCTCCAAACTCTTTCCTTTTCACAGAACCTGGCAGGAAAGATCTTCAGCTAAAATACACTTGCAGACTGGTGCGGTGTTGCGGGAGATGTAGGCTGTGTGCTAGAAGGGCCCCAAATGAGCAAAAATAGGCCCGCGGGCTGAAGACAAAGATAATGGGTATCACTGCACCACAGACGCTTGTAGAGTGGCACAGACTTCAAAGACAAATCAAACCGTTCATTCTGAAAGAGGAAACTGAGGCAAACAGAGCCAAGGGGATTGCTCAAGGTCAAGCAGTCCCTGCGGGAAAATTTTCTTAGACGGATCTTACGTGATTAAAAAAAATAATGTGAAGATCTTACCAGATATAGTTTACTTGCTAATAAATTGTAGGTGGGAAACAGCTAAAAGCTGGAGTCACATTCACTTATCAAGTGGTCCAGATGTGCAGGGCTGGAAGGAGCCAGGCAACCAGGAAGGATGACATGAAGTACATCCCTGTACGTCTTACCACGGGAGGTAATTCTGACAGAGATTCAGGTAACCCAGGCTCCTTCCAGGTTAAAAATGTGCAAGAACAAATACTCCATTTCCCAGTGTCTACAAATCATCAGAATATGACCAGGAAGAACCCACAGGGCAGGGGAGTGCCCCGAGGCTTAGCCATCCCATGCGGAGGGGAACCTTCTCCTTGAACAGCCTTTGCAAAGCATGGTGAGTGCGGGTGGGGACTTCTCAGTGGCTCTATGAATCTCCTTCCACCGAGGGGCTCAGGATCAGAATGAACAGTGTGTATTTTTTCTCCAAATACCATGTATGAAACTTCTGGGAATTTACTGAAACTCTTTCATAAGTGAAGTCACGGTGTTTTAGTTATAAAAATTTCTCAGGAACAATTTATTTTATGCCACTACGTAAGTCCTATGTTGTTCGGAAAGCATTAGGACTTTCCTTTTAAATGGGTTCCCAAATCTCATCTCAACACCCTGAAGCATGAGGGGCGTCAGAATGACTAGAGGCCTCTCAGGCACAGACTCCGGGGCCCCATTCCTGGAATTCCTCTGGGGATAGCTGGCAATGTGCCTTTCTAACAGGCCCACTGGTTATGTGACTATCCCAGCCAGGGGAACGCAGTCTGGGAACCACAGGCATTGTCCAACTTCTTCATTAACTTCCTTCTATTTGGTGAGGCTAGACAAATTCTAGTACTCTTGGAATTTATTTTTTAAACATTTTCCCTCAGTTTCTCCAACAAACAAGCAAATTCTATGTCTGGTACTGTCACTGAGGTCTGAGCACCACGTGAGACACTTGGAAAATAGAAACTCGTCAGAATCCTTTTAGCTGATTCTGGAGGATTCTCCAAGAACAATGACCAAAGCAATGATCTCACGAGCCTCCTGGTCTCGGCACCACTGTACATAAAGCTGGCATCTTCTGCATATGTAATACGGGAAGGAAAAACTCCAAGAGAACTGCAGTTCCATCCACATAACACCAAGCCAACACTGGCTCTTCGTGGCTTGAATCCTTCAAGGACAGTGGTGGACCTAGCGGGACACGTACACGATAAACACTGGGAGAGAAAGAGGGCCGTTCTTCCCCAGAGACATCACGTTATGGCGGCAAAACACTCCAATTCTGCAAAATCTCAAATCTCAAATGATAAAAGATCCAGTCGGCAGTGTAGCATTTCATAATGATGTGATTATTCCGGCAGGTATCAGCTAATTAATGAGAAAAAAGGCAAATGAACAAAAATAGTCATCTCAAAGAGACAAAAGGTCCTAGCATTTGTCAAATTTAATGTGAAAGTACAAGAAACAGGACTTCAGTGAAAATGAAGAAAGTAGGAACTGGTGTGTGCTAACTCTACACCACACACATACACACACACACACGCACACGCACGCATGCACGCACACACACACGCACGCATGCATGCACGCGCGGAAAGTACTTGCTTCCTAGCTAAATAAGGCTCTACTTTCACTAGGTCTTTACTCCAGGAATAAAGATAATGAAAAATGCATTTATAGTAATGAGATAAAACACAACAAATTACTCCTGCTACATGCAATATGATACGTACATGTTTTCTTCCATGAACTGTAGGAACAGGCAAAGCTGAACACACACAGGCATCACACACACACACACACACACACACACACACACACACGCACACACACACACTCACACGTCCCTCACTAATGGAGTCTTGGAGACGCCAATCCCCGCACACTGCCGGGCATCAAATATGCTACTAAATGCATACCAAACCACACAAAATTGTGAAGAATAAAAATGAAAACAGAACTGGCTGTGAACTCAGGCTGGAATAGAGACCTGCACACACAGACACCCACAGACAACAAAGGCTTGGCCTCAGGAGAGGGAATCAGCCAGTCACCCTTGGACCGCCGGCTCCAGGTGAACACGGGTACATGCCCCTAGCAGAGCAGATGCGGGCACTAGGGGGCGCTCCTGAGAAGGCAGGCCTAGCGCAGAGAGGCAGGAAGGCCCCGGAGCCTGCCAGGTGTCCCACGCCTGCCCATGAGGATGAGCAGACCCACAGCGTAGGGAGAAACCATCCTGCTGCAGAGAGGCATCTGCTGAGGAAGACTGTTGAGGAAGGAAGGGGTGAAGGCCCCCTGGGGAATGTGCATGGGCAAAACCCACAGGAAGCGCCACCACAAAGAACGCTGGGGCAGGAGGGAGAGGGTCCTTCTCCAGACCTTCACACCCTGAAGGGCAGCTGGCGCACAAGACCTGCCCACTGGGGCTTGGCCTCTCCATAGCTTTGGGGACTCGGCCGAAATAAACACGTGGCTACAGGGTCATCATTTAGCCCGTGACCACTAAGCAGCCGAGGAGAGCTGCCGCCCTGACTCTCCTGCGCCTCCCATAGACCACTTTTACTTTCCTCAGATTTAATTTTAGGAACCTCCGGATTTTATCTTTCACCATTCAACAACACGGAAAACGCTTCCAGGGTTTGATTTACAGCATTATCGTCATTCTCAATAAAAGCAATGTGCCTGACACACCAAGTCCAGTTTAATTACTTCTGTGACGTCTCTGGAGCCCGGAGGAAACGATGTCTCTCCCACACTTCCTTGTTTGTAATTTAGAAAAAAGGAGCACTTCCCCTGAACGGGGCCTAGGGGAGTAGAGCCGCAGGGAAGCCATTAAGGATGGACCCCGGTCTCCACCTCGCGGTCTGCGCCACGGCAGTGTGGCTCTCCAGTCCGGAGTCCTTCAGGATGGCACTGTGGGGACTCTCGAGGACCCGAGCTGCCAGCGTGGCTGGGACATTGGGCCTGCAGCGTGGCGGCGGCACTTGGGCCAAGACATGCAGTGGCCTGCTCGTCCCCACGACTGGTCAGCACCGTCCTGAGCTCCTGGGACCCGGAGAGGAGGGCCCTCTGCCAACAGGATAACCCACTGCATGCCCCTCGAGCCCGGAAACCAAGCGACACCCGGCCTGCCTTTACTGCTACCTGCCCCCTTGTGTGTT
Organism: Ctenodactylus gundi; assembly: GCA_004027205.1. Classification (NCBI taxonomy): domain Eukaryota; kingdom Metazoa; phylum Chordata; class Mammalia; order Rodentia; family Ctenodactylidae; genus Ctenodactylus; species Ctenodactylus gundi. The sequence continues at coordinate 111,379 of PVKB01004685.1, forward strand.
TCCGGACGGGGTCGGCACGATGGGTTCATAAGGGGCATGTGCACCTACGCGGGCGCGGCTTGCGCTGTCTTCTTCAAATGCGGCCTCCTCCTTGCTCACGACCCATTTTTTAAACATCTTTTCTCTATCGACTGATGCTGTTATGAAACTTGCTCCATCCTGAAACAGTTCCAAGGGAAGCAACGCCTCTGTACCTTCCTCATCCTGGGGAGACCAGGCCTCCCACTCTTGGGGTCATTTTCTGGAGATGTGAATTTAGATCATTAGAGTCATTAAAATCAGACGCTCCATCACACCCAGAGCTAACAAACAGATCATTCTTGTATTTTATGTGGCTGCTGAATGCTACCAGAGAGGGAAAATGTGTAAGAGCCAAGTGCTGCGGAGAAAGCCGTAATTCCTCCCCATAAAAGAACCCTACACTTTTTAATTGCTACCGTAAATCTCATTAAAGACCAGGAATGCTTTGTTCGGGGAAGGAAGATGGATCACGGGATGAAGTACATTTTCTTTTTTGCAGTAATTTTTTTCCTTGAGATTTGAACTAACCCTTGGTGCAAGCATAATGTTGTTCTCATCCTGACCTTTTCCGGGTCTCTAAACACTTCCGGAATGCACTCCTTCCCCTTCCTGCAAAAATGACGGGTCCTGAGTCTTCACGCTCAGCGCTATAGTAAGTTTTTGTCGGACGTGAGGGCAATCTGGCTGCGGCATCTGTCAGCCCACTGAGCGCCAGGGTTGATTCAGCTGATCTGGCTGGCTAGGCGGGTGTCCCCTCCCCCGCACCGCTCCACGCACAAAGCTGCGCACTGCGTCAAAGAGGACGACCTTTCCCACCAGAGGAGGACTCTCCCGAGGTCAAGGGTGTACCCGTAGCTGCGCTCCCGCGCCAGAACCTCCAAACAAGATCTCAAGTTTTCCTGCCCTGGGCTTCACGCATGCTACCTCGGTTCTCTTGCGGGTCTCTCAGGGACCCTCAAAGACCGTGGCGCTGCTAGCCTCTGGCTTCGGCTCTTTCTCACTGTGCCTCACCAAAGGCACAAGGACACTCAGAAGATGTGATTCCCATGGTGGCATCTGGACACACTCACTGGTCGGCACAGTGCCACATCTTGGCTGCCCGAGTCCCACCGTGTTCACTGTGAGTCTGACTTAAACAAAGGAATGCTGGGAAACAGCTTGCTTCATTTCATGATCGAATGTTAAATTACTATTTTTGAAAGGCTGTCAGAAAAAAATCACAGGAAATTCCCATCTCTCTTTTCATAATCAGTACCTTTTTATAATGGAGATGAGAATTAATGACAGTGACTTCAACAGCTCACCAACTAATTCCTCCTTACAAGTGGCAGGGGAAGGGGGGGCAGGCATCTTACAGCATGGGCTCAACGTTAAACCTAAGAACTGAGAGACGGAAAAGCCAGGAAAACAACTGCCTCGCGATCAGTTCCACCTGGGAAATTTCTCAGCACCGACATCGAGCTCTGCTCCTCCTGGGACGGGGCACAGTGCTGTACAGTAGAATACATTCGCGTTCTACTTGCGCCAAATACTAGCCATTTCACCTCCAAGGAGTCCCTGAAAATACCCATTCCTCAATATTCTCATTTTAAAGTTAAAATAATATGATTGCTTGAAGATTAAGAAGCTAAGGTTCATAAAACATACACCACATTCATATTAATAACATTTTTATTAATAAATTTAAATATACTGGTGTGACCTACACAACTTTTTTTGTAGTTCCTATATGCACCAGCTAGATACATCTACAAGGGCTGAGTGAAGAGAACCTCTATGCCAGACCCAACACATCCTCCCAAATCCCCAGTTAAAAGTCCTTTAAAATCAAATATTGCATGATATCCAATCAAATTATATTTAGCCTTATATTCCTGCTCTAAAATTAAAAGAATACTCATGAAAATTGGATCTGTAAGTGGGGAGAAGCATGTAACAACCTATTCTCTTCACGTATCTTCTTGATTAACAAATAGATATTAAGTTTTTCATTATTTAAATGCATTGAGTGTCATGCAGCGTTCTGAAAACTCACTGAGTTTTACATTCATTCAGTTCATGAGGTCTTTGGGTCCAACATGGTTGGGGAAGTGAGCTCCTGTGAACAGTGGTATTACACTGATGTGAAAGTCTGACACTTTCCACAGCAGCACAGAGGATGGGGCAGCGCTCGCACCCTGCCTGCACTCCTCCACGCCTGCTCTCCTGCCCAGGCTGGAAAACAAGGCAGAGCTCTGAACACACCTTCTTCTAGAAGGAAAATAGGGGCGGGGGCCGGGGTCACAGATCTCTCTGAAAAAAGTATCTGTGAAGACCAGAGCCATCCTGGTCTCTTGGGGACAGTCAGCCAGAGTGCCTGGCATCGCTTTCTCGCCATGAAGTCCTGGTGAGTGGGCTAAACCGGACACAAGAGCAACACCACCATAATGGCGACACCCATGGTGACCTTCATCTGTGATGGACACTGCTAACAGATGAGCCAACTTAAGGCCCAGCACCGTCAGTGCCTTGCCGAAGATCAGAAAAATTCGAACATACTAGCAGGAAAGTCTAAAGGCAAAGAAAATGTTCCAAGTAGACCTTCCTCCTCTCCAATTTCCAGGGCTGGAATAGGCACGGTCAAAGCTGCTTTGTGTTAGGGATCAGTCACCTCACTGCTGCCAGTACGGGGAACTCAAATTCAGACACACAATGCTCCATTTCACCTTTCGGGCGGTTTTCCTCCTACTTAGCTTTTCTTAAGCAGACACAGTCTGATTCTATTACCTAGATGTTCAACCACAATATGATAACATCAGGACTTCCCATCCGGCATCTATTTTTATGATGTCTATTTCCAACCAGAACAAAGATAAATTTATATAAAATGGTAGCTGAAAGCACTTCCACTACATGCTGCGTTTCTACACTGTGAGCTCCACTTTCTCTTCTTTTACTGCACTTGCTGACTCAGGATGAACAACCCTGTAATTCTTTGCAGTTTAACCCAAGACACGCCTGACTCAGTTTCCCTAAAGTGTCATGAAGGTGTGACCGGTGAATACCGCTAAGAATGGCCGTGAGCAGCTGCAGTGCTGATGTTCTGGAAGGCCTGGATGATTAGGGGTGAACAAGGTTCAGCACACTCACGACCAGAGGAGGGTGCGGACAAGGCCCGTGAGAAATTTCAGTCGTGCCTACACTGGCACGAGGAGCGAATCAGCGCTGATTAATACCCCTGGCAGGGAGGTGACTGACCCCTAACACAAAGCAGCCTTTCCCTGCCGATTCCACCCCCGGAAATTGCCGGGAGGAAGATCTACTTGAAATGTTTTCTTTTCCTAATGGCAGAAAAACGTTCCTGGAGTCCTGGTTATTTTTATGTATGTCATGCACCACTTCCAGTCCTCCAGATCTTGATGCTTAGACACTGAATATTGAATTTCTTTCCCAACAACAAAAGAAGATTTTAAAAAAACAAAGATTGAGGTATTCTTTTAATGCCATGGTTAAAAAAAAAAACTTAGTCCACTGTATTCCATCTTTGTTTCAGTGAATATTTGTAGTTCTCACACAAAAGATACAATAAATGCCTATAAGAAAGATTTCCCAGCAGCAAAGGTGGGAATTTTGAAAGTAATCTGTTAGTAGCAGGACCCACATGCTCCGCAGCTATCGCACCAAAATCACGGCGCCATGATGTACGACTCCCTCATGGTAACTGTAAGCGGAGCTGTAATTTGGCACACTACATTTCCATACTAATGTAATGTGGCAACGTTATTATGTTCGCTATTTTCCACGGGATCATAGCCATATTCATCTTCTCCAACCTGACATTAAATTAGCTAATATGGCTACGCTCTCCTCTGGACCGCTGGGTAACGGCAGAGAAGGATTACCCGCTAGCACGCTGGCTTCACAATGACTTGCAAGCGAGCACGCAGAGGCGACGCACAGACGCTGCATGGTGAAGGCACGCTCTCCGCTCAGCCCTGCACACCGCGAGCGGTGAGTGTTCCATCAAGAGTTAATCCAGGAGGAGTTTCACCAACAGCCACACGCGAGGTATCACGGCGCACCGCTCCCTGGGATTTCAAATGAAAGAAAGACAAGGCTCAGCACACAGGACCCGGGTCACTTCCTGGAGATGAGGACAGCTTACGCAGAGACTGAAAAGGAAATTACATTCCCTGAAGCACAGACAGCGAAAGGAATGCATTCCAGGTGGGATGAATGCATTTCCCAGGCGGAAAAATCAGCATAGGCGGCCCTGAGGAAACTGGAAGGTGTAGCCCTGCACAGAGAGAGCCGTGAGTCAGGAAGTAGGCAGTGACGTGCCAGACGGACACGGGGCTGCGGTGGAGGGGCACAGGCGGGGATGCTGGCACGAGGGCACCCAGGCCTGCGAACTCCACACGGGCAGTCCAGGAGACTGCGCTGGCCACTGAGATGGACTAGAAACCTGTCTGTACTGGTGTCACCAATCACATGCATGGAAGGAAAAAAAGGAGGAATGAACAAACGATTGAATATTGTTCCTGGCAGAAGCATGTAGTCTCAGAGTGAGAAAAGGCCAATCGTCAGAGGAAACCATAAGGTAGGAAACGGTACCGCACGAGGTTGGGAGACCTTCCCAGAGAATGGGGACCCTGACATCAAAAAGTACAGAAAGATGAAAGTAGCGGAGAAGCACGATATGGACTGAAAGAGAGAGGGATGGGAAAAGGCAGACAAGCAACAGCTGGAAGAGAAAAACGGGAGAAGGAACTGAACATCTGCCAACACCACAGAAGAAGAATGGAAGACCGAAGTGCATACTCTACCACATGTGCAGAGCATGAGCACACACACGCACACACACACACACACACACACACAGACACACACACACACACACACGACAATCACTTTTGTTAGTGAGATTACTCAGATGGCAATTTTCCAGGGAAGAAAGGACTTCTCATGAGCACATTTTTTTTTAAACAGCCTTCAGCATCACTTTGTATAAGTGCCTCTTTTTTTTTGAAAGATTCATTTCTGTTCAATTAATTAGTATGATTTATCCAAGATTACTCTTATAAGCTATAAAGTATTCCCATCTTCCCATTGTTAATTATATCTCCAGGCTAATATAAATAAAGTTTTCAGGTTACTCTAACCCACTCCAAGAAACTTATCATCCCTATGGCGTTTGGAAGTTCTAATTGAGAAAAGTGTTTTTGCTGTTACCGTGGTGAATCCCCTGTCTTCATAAAAAGCGCAGTCCCTGTTTCTGATTTGCTTCTGTTCTCCTATGGAGTCAGAAACTGCCGTCACAGCATTTACATATAAATCATTACGCCATGATTAAAATGCCATTCACAATCAACATGCCCTGAGCAGTCTGTACCAAAATAATAGTAATAATAATAATAATTATTATTATTTCTATGCACTTCCGTTAAGATTTTTCTGAAGTACAAGGAATCACACCAATGCAACTTACAGAAAAGCAATGAGATGCTGAGACAGGTTTATTCTGATCAATTTAAAAAGCGAGGAAGATGAGGCAGAGTTCTACTGAACTGCAGCTGTCTCTTCTACTTGCTCCTCTACACGACGACCACTGGCGTACTTTTCACCCATTGTGACCGTGCATGTTCCCTAATCAGCCTCAGACTGAAGAAGAATCTCCAGTTGTACAGGTGGTGGGACCGTCCCCCTTCCTGGAGACCCTTTCACAGGTCATGAGCTAATCAAAATGAACGTACCCCAGGAGCTCTCCAAAGCCATTTTCATGAGGATTTGGGCAGAAGACATATCAAGAGACACGTTTGTTGACTGACATTTGCCTATTTACAAAAAATTACAAATACCCTTATCACTGCCATTGCATCAGGTATCATCGCTCCAGAGCTGCTTTCAAATAATTTTCTATAAGAAATGATTTGAAGGCAACATGATATTTAAGGTCAGATCTCAATGTTCCCTTGGGAAAACGTTAACAAACACACACAGAAAATTGCACTATTCACATTTACCCAGCAAAGGAGGCTTCATGGTCAGACACAAATGAACAGCAACTCTTCTGTAAAACATGGAAACCAGACTAAGGGAAGTTTGGCAGAGAATGTTCTTCAGCAAGATGAAAAATACTGTCACACCGAAAGCGCCCTCGTGGCCACCCCATGGAGTCACGCATCTGTTGGGATCCTACTCGAAGAAAAATTCGTCATAGTAAAATCACAGCAAACTGTCAGTGTTCTGGTTGTCCTTGAAAGTCAGCTGGTGGTATTTTCTCTGTGATGGGAGCAAGGAAAGAAGTCGTGGCTCTAAGGCCGAGGACATTTACTCTCCCTAGAGCATTTATAAGGTTTGAAGATGTTCCCTTGCCTTTGGTGTGGGTGGGTACTTAGTAGGTCTTTGTATAAGGTCATTCACATAACCCAAAGTGAGGCTACTGTTAAGTGTGACTTGATTTGTAGAAATACAGTGTGAGCAAGTGTCCGATGCTTGAGTACATTCTTACTGCTTTAGATGCACTCTGACTCGGGGCTGGGGCACAGCTCAGTGGTTAGTGTTTGCCTAGCAAGCCCAAGGTCCTGAGTTCTTTTACCTATCACCATGTAATTAAGGCATGGGGGCACATATCTGTCATCTCAGAACTCAAGAGGCTGAGGCAGGAGGATTGCTTGAGTTCAAGGTCTATGTGGGCTCCACAGAGAGTTCAGGACCAGCCTGAGCTACAGAATGAGACCCTGTCTCCAAAAACAAGAAAAGAAAGAAAGAAAAGAAAAGAAAAAGAAAAAGACCCCTTCCCACCTCCCAAACACACACACACACACACACACACACACACACACACACACACACACACACACAATTTAGTATGGCTCTGTGGATGATGACAGTGGTACAACGGAGATCAGCTACTCCTCCATCAGCTGGTAGCTGGTCACCAAAGGCTTCTGCCAAGCACTCTTTCCTCCTTATCATGTATTACCTGGTTTTTCCCCCCTACAGTAAATATTTACAGAGGAAGCCTAAGACAGCTGACAAACTTTACTGTATTTGTAGCAAAAAAAAAGAAAGAAAGAGAGAAAGAAAGAAAGAAAGAAAGAAAAGAAAGAAAAAAGAAAACTCCAAGATTCCTGCAAACTGAACCCCAGGTCAAGTGTCTACTGGGCACCCCCCACCCCGGCCACCCTGGTGGGCCCATCCACCGGCATGTCCACACGTGCTGCAGCGTTGACCACACACAGCAGGCCCCGCACAGCAGGAGGTCTGCCATGGGCCGTCTTTTTGGATGGTAGGAAGAAGCTTTTTGGAGGGAATACTTGTACAATTTTGATGAAGTGCTGTGATGCGAGACCTATTTGAACAAGAGCTTCTTACACACCGGTTAATTCCCTCTCAAGCCCCTATACCGCGAGGACACAGATTAGGCCCAGCAGACGGGGGCGACACAGAGCGCGTGCTGAGTTCCTCTGTCAAGCTGCTGCCTGGGACTGGGTGGGGGCCAGCAGGAGGTACAGCCTAAGGGAGGGTTTCTCAAAGGCAAAGACTGAACATACTGTTTTTCAAAGTGAAAGGCAGAGTGGACCGGGATGGAGACAGAAAAGCACGGGACCTGTGGCCACTCACAAAATTCATAACTACCAACAGGAGAACTTCAGCCCGGGCAGACAGCTGGTTTGAGCTGCTGTACTGCTGAAGGCCGGGATGATCTCTCACTTGCTTCGTACTGGCATTAGACAAATTCTGTATGACTGCACTGGGGCACAGACTGTTGTCCTCTGGGACTGTCCTCCCCACACCAGCCTCCTGGCCACCCACGATCCCTGTAGCCAAAGCTGCCCGTCTGGGAAGCAGACAGCTGCCAGCCTGCGCAGCACTCAGGGGAGAGGAGGACATCAGGCAGGCGCGGGACCAAGGACGCACAACAGGGATACTGTTCTCCAGATCGCAAGGATTTTAGGTCAGAACAACACACAAGGCAGATCTGACTTCTGTAGGAGTCGATAAAAGGCTGATCCCCCAACTCACCTCCCCAGCACAGACCAGCTGAAGTCATGGGCTATCACGCACATTGCATCACAACTCTTAAAACCAGACAAGTATTGTCCCACTAGTACCATTTTTCAGCCTCTAATCTTTAGCATTCATAATGCTAAGGACAGTCTCTACTACGTTCTACTTTTCTTCTGTTTTCAATGAATCAATGTGTAGCATTAGAAATAATACACAAGAATTTCCATATATGCAATAATTTTCAAGTTCTTCTGAATAACGTGACCACAACATTAAGAGAAAATACAGCAAACAATGGGAAAACAAAGACCCACTGCTGTGCTTAGCCAAGAGGACCCCCAGGGAATAGCCCAGTAGCTGGAACCTTCCCTTTGTCCCCACAGCCTCCTCTCTGCCTCTGGAGGGTTCAAATACAAAGAAATGGGAGGACTGACTCCCACTCTGAGACCCAGGAGGCAGACATCAGCCAGGAGCCCCATGCTCGGCCAGGTACTCACGGTCATTGCAGAGCGGGCCGCTGAAGGAGGTCATGCTGCAGTCACAGCTGAAACCGTCCCACTGCTGCAGGCACACGCCTTGGTTGGAGCACGAGTCCTCCTGGCAGGTAGTGCTGGGGCCTGTGGGACAACCCAACAGAAACTTGAGCTCTTGAAATTAAAAAAAAAACAAAAAAACAAAAACCACAGTATCTTATACATGAGCTAGGTCACATAGAGTAGTTGCCAACACCTCAAATTCCATGTCCAAACTAGTTTTGAAAGTTCTTGCTCACACACCTGACTTAGGAACACGGAGGCTGCAATCTGAAGGTTTTCCCAAGTTTCCAGAACAGGACACGGTATGATCTAACAGTCAACTAAAGCAAGCAAGAGAAGCAGCAAGTACGTGGCATACGGCATGAGCGTGGTGGCAGGTGGCCGCACTGCGCCATCGACTGGTCTCCTCCGCTATCTGGGTTTTTGAGAATGGATGGATCTCCTGCACTTTTGACCCATGAGCAGAGACACCATGAGAAATGGGATTACAGCTTCATGACACTGAGATAAAGGTTGGCAAGATAACCACAGAGAGTTATGCAAAAAAGGTTGCAGAAGTTTCCTCGCGCACAACTATGAAATAATCATGATTGCTGGGTGTTTTGGATAGGCATGTTGGCAAGTATCAATTCACGTGCTGTAACGATAGCATGCAACAGAACATGAGGTGAAGAACTCCATAGGGATGGCATGCCCCACTGAAAACACACGGGACAGGAAGGCTCATCTGTCTGTAGAGTCAGACCTACAACAGCGAAAAACAAAGAACCGAAAAGGCATGAGCAAAGCACCAAAGGCAGTCACTATACAGACATCGGACATCATCAGGACTGAAAGCTTTTATGCAAACTAGGCTACGAAAAGGCAGTTGCTTGCACAAGGTCGAGAGGGGTGGGGGAATGAAATCTGAACCCAAACAACAGTGACTGCAAAACATAAAAAAAAAAAAACCAATGTTTTTTGGGGGGGTTTCCACTGTGTGATATGGAGTTTCATCTCATTTGGTACACACAGGGCTATCTACCTTGCAAGTCAGCCTTCATCAATGCAACTTTGTCAGCAAAACAAAACAAAAAAAAAGCAAAATATATTAGATGTTAGTAAGCGATCCCAAAATGAGGCAAACACAAGAACGCTCAGACTCAAAAAAATAAAAAGCATGCTGCTGTAGAAAGGGAAGAAATGCTATACACAGCGAACGAGTCTAACAGCCGTAGATCTTAAAGCAAAAAATGAGAAAGCCGTAATTCGTCCATCTTTTGCTGCCTGTATGTGGGTATGCAAGTACAATGTTTAATTGACTCGATGGCAGGTAATGAAGGGAAACTAAAGGGGCTTTCGCCATTCTTCCTGCCCCGGAAAGACATGGATGCACTTCCCGGGCAACCGTGTGACTTATTTGGGACGTGAGGTGCCATTTGTCATGTGCGGGTAGGGTGCAGGCTCTGGTCACCAACAGAACATTCGTTCCCTCTCTGTCTCCTGCCTCAGATCTTGCATTTTACTTCTGCAATTAAAATTTGCCACCCGGTGCCAAGAGCTGGAGTCTACAGTGGTGCCACATGGCCACAACAGAGGTGGCACTGAAGGGGACGGAAGGAATAAGGACGGAAGACGCACCCTGCAGTGGAATCCCCCACGAAGGGAAGTCCCTGGGAAGGCGTCAGCATGGAGGAACCACCCCACTCCATCTCGGCGGTGTGCCTGGCACTGGAGGGTCTCAGAGCGTCGCCTACACCGTCCCAGCAGTGACTGGCTCTAATATGCCACCACCGAGTGACCGCCGCAGGAAGAGTCCCTTCACAGGACTTAGAGGTGGGGGCAGAGAGCACAGCCCAATGAAATAGCTCTATGGCATCAAAGATTATTTTTTAGTTCACAAAATTTTGTAAGTGTCCTTGAAAATGTAAAAGTAGACATGGCCTAATTAGCCAGATGTTGAGGACCAGCTTCAGTGAATAAATCTGAATTATCTGCAGTATTTACATAAGTGGGTGTTTTTATTAAATGGCTTTTAAACAGGGCCTTTGCAAACACATTTCTACAACTTCCTCAGTAAAGGTATACTTCACAGAAAATTACTAAATTTAGCCTAACCTATAAGAATTTTTAAAACTTCAGAACACAGTAGTATGAATTCTGATACTATAATACCTGGAACAGTAATAATAACAAAAACAATCATTGTTTTTATAAGTTGTAGCAGTAATTATTACAATCCCCCAGGGTCCAGAGACCTAAACAGCTGTGACTGTGTTTACTGAGGCTGCTTTGAGGTTGTGGAGCTTTCACTACTGTCCAACCAGGACGACGACTGATCAGAGTTTCTGACACTAGACACTGCAAATCATCTGCACTTTCTCTTTTTCTTCGGTAACCTCCCTCAAAGCCCCCTCTCTGAGCTGTCCTTGCCGGGCGTGCCCGTCCCTAGGCCTTTGCTCCTGGGCTGCCCCTTCCTGGGATGACTGGAGGCAAGGAAGCCCAGAGCACCTCTTTGCTCCCTGCCCTGCAGAGAAGAGAAAAGAACAGGAACAACAGCTAATGAAAACCCAGTTTTATTCATGTTTTTTCAAACACCCTTAGGAACAGAACTGTGAAACAGTAAGCGCTAACTGTAAACAGTAATGCTGCAAACCTAGAAGCAACCAGGCCACAGCTCAGCACACCCTCCACGCCCACGTGAGCAGGAAGAGTGGCCTCACCCGTGTCACTGCGTTCCTGACCACAGCAGCCCCTCCAGATTCAGTATTACAGGGGGCCACAGGCCAGTGCCCCCCAAGGCCTACTTTCAAAGCACTCACCTTCTAAGCAACACCTAAACCTGACAGGCACTTGTGCAAGGCTGTGACAGATACTTATCCCCCCCTCCCCCCACCTTTGGTCACATAATGTTCCTTTTGTTCTGTCCTTGACTAAGACTGGGAACAAGCTCACAGACATTTGTACTAAGTGATATGAAAAAAGGACGTGTCTAAAAGGTCGCTTAAGCTGTAACGTCTGGAAGCTGAAGGGACAACAGAAGGCAGCAGCTGGGAGTGCCGGAAGTCTGGGCTTTCCAGGGAGGCAAACCTGGTCATGAGCCACTGCGCCCACCTGCTGGTGCAGGACCTCAGGCCACTCACTGCACCTCTGAGCCTTTATTACTGGTCAAGAGAAAAGGCTGCAGACTCAGAGGGTTTCGAGGACCAAGTCAGAGTATATTTAAACTGATTTTCACCACTGTGCAGGAGGGCCATCTCGGTCATTGCTGAGTAGCGTTTTTATCCCTCAGGAAGCAGTCTTGCACCGACTGCACACCTGTCCACAGAAACGGGCTATGAGCATTTCCACTAACTGTTTGCAGAGAAGTTCCTGGATTTAGTCAGCCTGCTTACTGGTCGATGATAGAATCTACTTTTGGTTACGTGAGGATCAAGAAAGAGAAGGTCATTCAAGGCAGCAGTGGTCAAAGCCTGGGCTCCACAGTAATACCAGCTCTCCTTGGCGACTTGGCAGCAGTGCTGGGCCGTGGGCTCTGGTTACCTGGGTTTCCACAGCTGTTCCAGCGATTCCTATTAGGCTAAAGTTTGGGAAATGCTAATGTGAGGAGGCCTTCATAAGGGAAGTCTCTCTCCTAGCCGGGATGCAATTTGGGAAGAAACTTAACAAATCATTTTGTAAGCTGAAATCAACGATCACCCACTGCAGAAAGTTGGAAATGAAAGACAGACGGAGAGTGAGTATCAGGGGAAGGTCAGGAATCCCCTGGCAAGCCAGGAGCTGAGAGACCCACGGGCCTTCCTGGGTAGGAACGATGGAAAAATCTTCATATTATCTCTTTGTGCCAAACTTACTCTATTACTATGGAAGTTAAGCGATAACAGTGTGATTTGGGCTTGACTTCCACTAGACAACTATCTTTAGAAACGTTATTTAACACCTATCTACAATTTAATCGCCAGTCCTAAAAAAAAAAAAATCCACACACACACAAACACATGTATGTAAATCTCAATGATTACAGCTATAACAGGTACATCTGAGATTATTTCTAGGAAACTTTTGAGTAGAAATGATCATAAATTACAAGTTGTTAACCTTGATGTCAGAATAAAAGAATAAGGCAGAAAGTCAGAAACAGTAATATTCTAAGAATGAATAAGGGATACAAAAAAGGAATTATTATTAAAGCTCAGATATTTAAAAATTCCAGATGAAGGTATGGAAAGAATCCATACCATAATCTACCGAGTTCAAAGGTCTGGATGGTATTTAAGGCTATGTGAGGAGATGGGTAATTAACTCTCGTGACTGAACTGCTTACTAGGTTAGGTTTGAGGACACTATTACAAATATCCTTTGTGTAGCTCTGTGCTGTTCCCCTGAATCCTCCCATCCACCCACTGTCCAATATGGTTCTCAGACACTTGGGTCTTACTTTCTATCTGTGGGTATTTCGACCTGTCTGCCCACACCATTCTTTACAAGTGAGGACACACTCACTAAGCAACTTGTTAAAACTCCTACATTTAAAAACTGTCTGCCAAAATGCTGGTAGTATCTTTTTCTTAAAAACAAGCACTTACAGGGGCTAAAGGGATAGCTCAGTGAATAGAGCACTTGCTCAGCAAACACAAGGCCCTGGGTTCAATACCCCAGCGCCACATGAAAATTAGCCAGGTGTTGTGGGTATACGTGTACCAATACTCGGGAGGCTGAGGCCACGTCACTGCTGTGAGTTTGAGGCCAGCCTGGGCTATATAATGTTTTCAGAACTAGGGGGAATTTATTCAGTTATTAACAATTGTGCTTCCTTTATGAAACTGGTAAAAGGAGGAAACGCAGAGCTTCTTTTTATTGGGTAAAAGTGTTTTGTCAACATTTCAAATAGAAGCAATCACTAAAATGACACCAATAAGGGTGAGTTCAACCAAGACCTCCATTAAAATCCTATTTTTCTGTATTATTTAAATGCAGCTTGAATTTCTCATAAGTTTTCAGAGAAACAGATGCTTCCAAAAGAAAAGACATATATTTTTTCAAATAAAAAATGTCCACGTACTTAGGTAACTGCTAAATATAATGGCATTATTTCGGCTGAGAAGAAATGATTCATAATCTTTGGAGGATAGAAATCCACATTTGTTTCTTCCTCTTCTCACATATGGAATCAAAAACTTTCAGAACGGACCAGGCTGTTCAACATTAAAGGAGAAGCCGAAACACGTTCCGAAGAACACAATTCATGACAATGTGATCACACTACGTTTATGGAGGGCAAACTGGCTCAAACCGTCTGAAGTATTGAAGTCAAAATTGCCTAAACTAAAAGCAGCTCTCAAAGATGTTCCTGGTGACCTTGACGGAGACGGACCTGGAAGGAGCAGAAGGGGCCCGATTGCCTTTCTGAGGTGCTGCGTCTCGGCCTGGTGTGAGGTAAGAATTTTATCTTTTTGGCAAATAACTGGACACACTCTTGCTGCGTCGTGCATACAACTCATCAAGTGGTGACCCCAACACGAGGCACCTGAACTCTACTCTTGTTTTATAATTTACTGAATGTAGATTTTAAGTCATTGGCTACAGTTGGTTCCACCTACCTGGAATAAATATATTTTTTTCTAGGTGAAATAGGGCATCTACTTAATGCTAACAAGCAGATGGGTGCACACACTCATTGGGGGAAGTACAGACTACAGAGAAGCCAAAACTAGCATGACCCCCAGGGCCAACCCCACGTTCATATGGGCCCTCCTCTTCAGCTTGGGAATGGTCACACGGGTGGGAGGAAACTTGTGATTTCTAGGCCTGCGTGGGAGCAGGCCAATCCAAAGACCTTTGCTGGCTGGAGCGACCTCCCTCACCTGTGGACGGGGACACACGACAAAGATCTGTACCTTCACACCCTCTCTCAATCTGTCCATTGCAGAAAAGGGCATCGGAGATGAGGTCCGGCAGCCGGCCGTTCAGGTCCACGGAGGCCAGGCAGCCCTGGAAGCCCTCCTTGGCGTGCACCAGCTTCGGCAGGGACTTGTATGTTTCTTTGGCCACTCCTCCTATGTACAAGTCACCTGTGGGAAGTCCAGAATCTGCGTCAGCAAAGGAGCATGTTGAATGTGCCTTCAGACACACAGTAGGAAAACAAAACATTCATGAATGCTTTAATTAAATTAATACAAAATAAAGTTATGATTCGTCTTTTTTCCCTAAAGGAGCAGAAACAACGGAGACGTTCAAATAATACATTAGCCTTGTAAGAACTTTCTAGAACATGAAAAGTCAAGCCAGGCTAGTTACTGACTCCAAGACCTTTGTGCTTTCTCCCCTGGTAGTGAAGACTGAGGCCAGAGCCTTCTTACTGAACTATATATCCTTAGCCTTTTTCACTTTTTCCTTTAAGACGGGGTCTCACCAAGTTGCACGGGCTGGGCTTGAATCGCAATCCTCCTGCCTCAGCCTCTCAGAGTGCTGGGATGACAGGTCTGCGCCCCACATCCTTTGTGAGTAGTTCCTGGGATTGCAAGCACCCTCATTTTCAAAGAGGGAACAGTACATCCTCTCTTGCGATGGAGCAGGCGTCCATAAGGGTGAAAACACGGAACAGACCCCACCATCAGGCACCCGCACTCAGCTGCCTCTACGGGCCTCTGGCACCTCCAGGTGATCAGATGCTCAGTTCTTTCTAGCAGCTAAAGCCATCCGCCCCTTCCGGAGCCTATCCTGGCTTGTACATCTCCTTGCACAACCAGGTCCCCCGATTGTCTCTACATAAATGAACACTATGTGTTTTGGGAGTTTCTTTTAAAATAACTTCATTTTCATCTCTTGAGGCAGGTTTAGGATTTTTAAAAATAAGTGGCCAATTCATTTTTTTCCAGTTTTATTGTTTCTAATGGAATATTTTGTTCAGCCTCGCCATCTTTAGGCTTTTTGGTTTGGGATTTGCCAACTTTTGCAAAATAAATTGCAGTTCGTGTCTGCTGTCTCTTTTCCTGTGGCAGTGAGGTGGACCCGATGGGCCTGCAAGGTTTTCGGTACACGCCATTGGCTGGCTTCCGTAAGCACTTACTAGAGAACACAGCGTTGCGTCCGTGATGTGCGGCTCCTGTCCACAAGCCGGGTGGGAGGGTGCGGACGCCTGCGGCTGCTTCCCCAACTTCTCCTTGACCCTTGAACTCCCTCTCACATGAACCATTCTATCAAACTTCATGTAACCCGGAAGCTTTTTCTTTTTTTCCATGTAACGCAAAACCCTCGTGACCCTGATGTTCGCTTGAGCCCCTGTGTTTATCTCCCCTGACACGGGGACAAGGAGACAGGTGCACATGCTGTTGGCTGAGTTGGTCTTGGACCCGGAGTCTCATGTCTTCTTCCAGCATCCATGAAAAAAAACCCCAAGAGCTAACTTAGCTAACGTACTGGATTGTAGCCATGGTAGAACCAACCGCACGCTGGATGCTCCTGAACTGTATTGGTGAGAATGCTGAATGAGAGACTGTAGGGCTTTATCAAAGTCTCTGTCTTACACACTGAGACACCTAGTCCCTTAACCTACTAACTAAAGCCATAGGAATTACAGCACAGTGTCACTGACTACATAATCACCTGCACTGAAAGTGCTGGATGTGTTTACTTCCCCACATCTTACATAAAACTAAGATTCCCTGACTGCTAACCTCCATCTTGACCTGGAAGGATAGCATGTGTTTCTTCTGCCACAGGATAGTTTTATCAAAATATTTGATTGCTTTTTCTGGTCTTTCTCTCTTTGGTCTTTCCTCCCCCTTAAATTTCAAGTTATTGTATATGGTAGAGGGATATTTTTTGGTATTAGAGAAAGGATATAAATCATATACCCACAACATAAAATTAATTGTCTCTACTTGAATATTACGAGTCTAGACTCTTCTAGAGGTAAAACAAGCAGCCTTCACAGGCAATTCCACATGGAAGGCGAAGGTCCCCTGTACTCCATCAGCACGCAAGACATAAGCCTGGAAGAGCCAGGCAGCGAGCAGTCTTTGGTCAGTGGCAAAGGGCCTGGTTTACTCATGTATAAGCCACACACTGATGGTGTCAGAACTTCAGGTAGGTGTAGAGCAACAACATAGGTGTGTGTGTGTGTGTGTGTGTGTGTGTGTGTGTGTGTGTGTCCTCAGGGTGACCAGGGCTGTAGCCATAATCCTGAGAAACTGGGTGCATGGCTCACACAGACACAATGGGAACACAGACACACAGAACCTTCTAACCCCTGCTGTGATGCAGAAGCAACTGATGATTCCAAAAAACCTAGAGACAGCAGACAGAGCCCGTTACTCACGCAAGAACAAGAAGGCGGGGTGGCAATCCGTGGACATCTGAGTTGCGGCTACAGAATATGTGAGGCCCGCTTCCTTGCTACCGTCCCCCACTCCAACTCCCAAAAGACCAGGACAGTGGAATTTCCTACCCCTCATCCTTAGGAATTTAAACATTAGGTCCAGACAGAAGAGTATGAAAGCTGTCACTGACCCAAAGAACTAACGCTCAAAGTAGACACCGAGGTGAGTCACAGCAAAAGAGAAAGTTAACTTCCTTGCACATCCAAGATGTATGTGCACTGAGAGACACAGCGACATCAAAGGGCCACGCAGGGGCATGTTCCCCATGCGCACCTGCTGAAGAACACCTGTCAGGGAATCCTAGTTCTCCTCCGGGCCTACAGAGTCAGGTGTGAGAAAACAGTGGAAATCAAGTGAAGAAGTTGGGGCACGGTTCTAGGTTTTTCAGATGCAGAACCCAGTACCCGAAGTTATATGTGGAAGGTTATGCATTTGATAATGAGTCTCTCTCTTTCTCAGAGTGCCTAGTACTGGGCTCTAAACACAGCGGGCACCCAAGAAATATGCCTGCCTGACAGATTAGGTCACGGTAGGAAAGATTAAGGAAAAGACACACAGAGAGAGAATGGTAAGACACCACATGAGGAGGGACTGCACAGCGCGCTTCCTCCCCTCCCCGCCCCACTTCCTTCTGCAATGCTACCTTCCTGTTAGCAAAGTTACTTGCCTGGCGACTTCTAAAAGCTTACTGAAGAGAAGATGCAATCTTTCCCCTGTGTTACTAGCGAGCAGGAAATATCAGCCCAGTCAATGCAGGATACCAGCGCAAAGCACCCCCAGCGGGAGGGTCTGGCTCTCTAAGTGGGGAACCCATTCCCATTTCCTGACTGGTGCTGCACTTAGGGCCACCAGTTAGGTGGTCTGTGCAGGTCTTTGTCAACTCTTCCCCTAGCTGAGAGCAATCCAGAATCCCTGGGTGGGAGGGCCAATGAGAAGAGAAAAGGAAGCTCCCGAGTGGGCC